>PVKC010008041.1:0-28677 GCA_004027635.1 Crocidura indochinensis | reverse complement strand
ATATATATATATATATATATATATATATATATATATATATATATATATATATACTCATAGAAGATTGTCATGTGCTCCCCAAGGCTCAGAAGGAGCCAGTTCTGTTGTTGCTTGGATCTCCAATTTCTAGCCTCCAGAGCTATCAGAAAAAATGATGTTGATGTGAATACCAGTGACTTTGCAGCCTATTTTACAACTGAGGACTGGTTCTATTCTTTGATCCAAGGCTTGAAACCAGTGGTTTAAGCCACTCAGCCTGTGGTATGTTGTTATGGCTGTTGAAGTAACCTATCGAAGACACCAACCCAGATGAATAAGCTCAGAAAGGGAAGTGGAATCGCCCAAAGAAATACTTCATCAAGTTCAAGAGTTATAAAGGTCTAGTTCTCAAGACTAGAACGACTTTCCAGCCATAACTCAATGAGAATGACTGGTCCACATACCTGTTCTCCCAGAACTAAAACTGACCAAGCTTATTTTCAGCTCACTCCTCCCCACTGACATCCAAGTGACTGGGTGTTGCTCCTCTTAAGACTTTCTGTCCCTACCTCATCTCCTGTGCTTCCCACATCCTCCTCTTAGCTGCAGCTAAACTCCCAATAACAATCACCTTAATCCTTCCAGCTTTCACAGTTAATCCCATTAATTCCTTCCAGAGAACCTCAAACTAACTCTGGGGATCTGTTCTCTGAATTTCTACATCTCTTCTACTTGTCTTCTCTTCTTGAAAACTTCACCCAGCAAAGCTCTTCTTTCTCTCCTTCCAAGTCATTCTCCTTATTAAGACAGTCTTCCAGACTCTGCCAGCATCTGGAGACTTTACCAGCTTTCCTCACTCCTAATCTGTTCCTTTCCAGCACCAGCCACTGCCTAAAATTTGAATTTCTCTGTATCCCTCCATTATCTATTTGATATATAATGGATAAACAGACTAATGCTAAATCTAATGATAGCAATCAGCAAAACAAAACAAAGATGCATCAACCTTAAGAAGTCAGAAAATGTTTCACTTCATAATTAGTAATGGATTGTTTCCAGGTAGAATGATTTGTTCCACGGCATTATTTAAATACTGTCATATTGCATCCAATTTAGGCTCTACTGTCCTTCAGTAGCAGGCCAGTTCTGGAATCCATGAGATGCCTCCCACTGTGCAATTAGTTTTTCTAGGGAGCTATAGAGTCTTCTTGATTACCAAAACTAGTGTTAGATCCCATGAGATGCTCTTGGGCTTCTACACCTAAACACAGAGTAGATGTGAATGGGTGGTTAGTTACTGCAGGGGAACAATGGGGCCTAGGAAGAAGAGATGCTTTCTCCACTTGCTTCTCCCTATTCTTTCCCATTTACCACTGTTCTACCCTCATGCCTTTACATCATCAAAACTTCCTGCTTCCACCTCAGAGCCAGCAATGATGGACAGTTTAGAGGTGGTTGGAGGATCCTTGAAAAAGGCACAGAGTACAGTGGGATAAGATCAAGCACAAAAGGAACTGGACAGAAGTGGAGGGAAAAGATACAAGGTGCTGATGAAGGTATGAAAACAAAATTAAAAAGGAATTATTGATTCCTTCTTTCTTCCCTGACTACCTCCCTCCCTCCCTTCCTTTCTTCCTTCCTTCTTTCTTTCCTTCCTTCCTTCCTTCTTTCCTTCCTTCCTTCCTTCCTTATTTTCTTCCTTCCTTCCTCCTTTCCTTAAAAAAAAGAATAAAATTTAAAAAAAAAAGAAAAAATGAATTATTTGGAAAATTTCGTCCGTTCTATACATACTTCATTAACATGCAGAGCAAAACTGACCTCCTGCCCTCCTCCCCCCACCCCCAGCTCATGATCTCTCCCAAACTTATCTTGACCCAATAACCTCTTTTCTACTCTGACCGCTTGTTTAGTTAGCTCCCAGGAGCAAGCAGGACTGATTTCTCAAGAAAGACATTCTGAAAATCTTTGAAAGTTAAACAGATGGAGGTGGAGGAAAAATTAAACAGACACAGTAAAATGAGAACATGTATAGATATTCAATATTTTCATTTATAGCCATTCTATAATTTTAAAATATAAGGAAAAATGTTAAAATTTTGGTAGGGCGAGAAGGTTAGATAAACATCTAGCAGTTTATCATTGGTTCTGTGCTCAGGGATCATTCCTGGCAATGCTTAGTGGACCATATGTGGTGTCAGGTACAGAATCATGGTCAGTTACATACAAAAAGAATACTTACCTCCTATATTTTGTTTTCTTGTTTCAAGAAAAAGAGAGAAATTATTTTATCTTGTGTGTTTTTGTTGTTGTTGGGTCATGCCTGGCAGTGCCTTGAAGGTTAATCATATAAACTCATGAATTACTCCTGGTGGTGTTCAGGGAACCATATTGGATGCTGGGGATTGAATCGAGGTTGACAGCATACAAGGAAAGAGTCCTACTCACTGTGCTATCTCTCTGGCACCCAGAGAGAGGATAGTTTAAGAAGAAAACCTGGTAAAAGAATGCAACAGTGAATTACATAAGATTTCTTTTTTTTTTTTGGGGGGGGGGGCCACACCCGGCAGTGCTCAGGGGTTACTCCTGGCTGTCTGTTCAGAAATAGCTCCTGCAGGCACAGGGGACCATATGGGACACTGGGATTCTAACCAACCACCTTTGGTCCTGGTTCGGCTGCTTGCAAGGCAAAGGCTGCTGTGCTATCTCTCTGGGCCCGCCATAAGATTTCTTTGAGGAATTAATTGTAAATCAGGAGTCACATATAGCCCCCTCTTTATTGTTTTTTTTTTAAATTCTTATTTAATTAAATAACCATGACATAGAAATCATTGATAGTGAAGTGTTAAACACATCATATTTCAACACCAATCCCCCTTTCTAAATAAATTTAATCATTTTATTGCTTGCTGCTACCTGAAAATTCTTCTGTATACTATCTGGCAGCAGAAATCCAATCAAGATACACTGTAAGTCACCTGCTCCCCTTTGGAAAATATAGAATATTTCTAACTCCATAAATGTATAAATGTAAGAAAAAAATTGTTGAGGTTGCAGAATGTGAAACTCTTCATCCAAATTCTTCAGATAAGCAAATTATAGCCATCATTTTTCATCCAACAGTTGAAGTTAATGCAATAAACCAAATCAAACATGATTTGAAGATGTCAGATATGCTGATGCTAGATGAACAACTAAGAATAATTCAACTTTCCAAAGCATAGAGAGGTAAGATGTTATGAGCCAAGGTAACATAACTTATTAATGAAATGTGGGCTGGCACTCAAGCAATTCATCACTAGAATTGGTCTATTGTAACTTTGGCCTATTGTGTCCTTTCTATTAAAACATAAACAGGGCTGTTGATATTTCATATATCTCTATAGTACAATTAATTACACAAAAAGCAATTGTTCTTTCTAAATAATCTAGCTGTAATTTCTTGGTGTAATAATTATGTCAGCATACCCAAAGATCTTAACTACATAAGCTATACATATAAGCTGAAAACAGACATTAAAAGCATAATATAAGTAGCACCACATGGTCGAACAAAAAAGAAGTGATAATGAGCTTCATATTTGAATACTGAAGAGAAATTTCTTGCACAGCAAACAGAAAACATTATCAGGATCATTACAAGTGACATCAATTATGTTAGAAATTGAACATTTAAGAAACAGAAAATAAAGCTAATTTTAAGTAAAAATTCACAAATATTATTACTTTTCATATAAAATTTGTGATCTAAGAAATACGCACTAAGAAAATAATGGTGCAGGTGCTGCTGTGCAGAATTCAAACTTTGCAGTGTTTGGATTTTACTGTATTTAAAATGCAAATGTTTTATTTGGTTTGGTTTTGGGGACTATACATAGTATTGCTCAGGAGTTACTTCCAGCATAAGCTCATGGGCCACATTCACAAAGGCTCTTGGGGAAAGGAGCAGGGAAAATGGGGGAGAACAGGGACAAACTTGGGATCAAACCAAGACCTCCTGCATTCAAAGCATATGTTTCAGCTCTTTTGAGCCATATTCCTGGCCTAAAAACATAAATAATTTCGAAACACAATGAAAACTTCCTGTTTTTAAAACAGAAGTTGCAAAACCAATCTATTAACTCAAGGCATAGGTAATGCAAACCTTAAATTATCAGAAACAGAAGTGAAAGGCAGTGACTATTCCAACAGGAGAGAAGATTTTAATGACTCCAGACTCTATACAAGGCTGAGAAGAAAAAGGTCCCAAAAGAGGAGCCATCTTCAAAGAGGCAAAGAAAATTTCATCTTAAGGACAAGGCAGATGCAGGGAATGGGCATGTTCCATACACTGAATTGAGTACAGAGGAAAACAGAGTGGGTGAGCTACTTGGGAAAACCAAGGGACTCATCATCTATACAGGAAGCAGAGAAATGATCAGATTTGGGCTGAGTTGCAACTGACAGTTCGGATGACTTTGAAAGCCAAGGCTGGAAAGAATGCCCTTAATCAGAAGGTCCTTTGACCTCTCAAGAATTTCTGTTGCCAATTTCCCTCTAGCCTTGCCCTCCATTGGGTCCCAGTATCATTAATTGAACCAAAAGGAAATTGTGTTTTTCAAATATAATTTAATAACCAAGAAAGAGGTTACACTTCTAGATCTATACAATACATTGCATGAAAAACAAAGAAGTTATTATTGAATAAAATTAATAAAACTGACATAAAAACGTTACTATGGAGGATGGAGTCTGGAGCAGTACATTCTTTGTATGTGGAAGCCTCAAACCGATGGGAGGGGCTCCTTAGTTTCTCAGCGTAGGATCCTCACCTCTCAAAAAAAAGCTATGCTGAAGAAACTTAAGACTGTGGTCTATAATATAACATCCTGCACTTAAAGCAAATTAAAAAGCATTGCCTTGATGAAATATGATCTCAAAGCAGAGACAAGAGCTCAGAGAAACAATGGCTTTCTAATAATGGAAGGTATAAAGAAGTTGATAGAACTGAGAAAAGACATAGAAAAAACAAAGCCACAAAGAAATGAAGGTCATATTGGCAGCAGCTCCAAGAAATATGAAAATTATCGAAGCCCTCGCAAAATGCATAGTGAGGGAAAGATTGAGAACAATCAAGCATTCACATTTGAAAGGGAGCTCACATTTCACCCTATCCTCTTTGCAGTGTTGAATGTTGTATCCCCATTAATCTAAGAATAATATGAACAGATATATTGATTTTAATCAATATATAAGGAATATGTATTGTTTCTCATGTTTAGTTCTCAATTATTCTTATTTTTGGAGATTTAAAATACTCAAGAAAATTCTAGGCCTCCAAACTCAATAATTTTGGGTTTTTTTGTGGGGGAGAAAGGGGAGGTGAATTCCAGGCAGTTTTCAAGGAATACTCTTGGCTCTGTGCTCTGAGATCACTTCTGGCAGTGCTCAGGGAATTAGATGGGGTGCTTGGGATTGAACCCATGTTGGCTGCTTGCAAGGCAAATTCCCTACCTGCTGTACTAGCACTCTGGCTAAAACTAAATTCATATCCCTAAAACTTATAAAAAGAGTAAGAAGAATTCCTATGATAGCAGTTTGTCTCATAGAATATTAAAAATTCTTATAAACTAAAAAAGCAAAGTGTCATGTGTTGCTGCGTTTTTAGCCATGAAATATCAACATCATGATAAGGTGATTGATGCATTTCAGAACATTTATTTCCTTCAAAACAGAGGTGGGCAATAAGCACAATTTCAGACCTGGAGACCCTAGCCCTTACCTTGGAGCAGGAGTTCTCAAACTTTTTAAATAAGGACCCAGTTCACTGTCCCTCAGGGGAAAAAAAAACCCAAAACTATGAACAAATTCCTATGCACACTGCACTAACCTTATTTTGAGGTAAAATAACAAAACAGGAACAAATTCAATATTTAAAATGAAGAACAAGTCAAGTTAATTCAACAAATTTACCAGTATTTCAATAGGAAGTATGGACCTGCATTTGACAGAACATAGTTTGAAGATCCCTGCCTGAGAATGAGAAGAGGAATCCAGAGACAGAGAGAAAGAGGGGAGTCAGAGAGTGCGGCACACATCCACACATGTGCACTGTGGGCCAGGGATGAGTCTACTACTAAGCAACAAGCAGAGGTGCAAAACAACCAGTGGGCCACTTAATGTCCTCAGCAGATCACAAGTAGCCATGGGCCATAGTTTGAGGAGCCCTGCTAAAGTGACTGACTAGGAACAAATCCCATGCTTCAGTTTCCTGTGCTACAGAATAAAGTGGCCATGGCTTCTGCCTCTTATGTCTGTTGGGAGATGGGTTAATCCGTGTAGAATTCAACAAGTAGGTCAAGAAGCAGAGAGAACTATAGCTGTAATTATTTTCCAAATTTGAGATCACAGTTCAGTTCTTTTGAAATGCTGGGTAGGGCTTGCAAGAGTATGGGGCACAGGGAGTGCATGTGTCACTTGACTCTTTTGGTCTTAATTCCCTGTTTGTGGGTTTGGGGGGGAGGAAGGTAAGGCCTGAAAAACAAGAAACCTGTGTGCTACTTCTGAGTTTGACAACAAAGGGAACCCACAGCTTTGGAACTTCTCATATTCTAAAGTCTCATTCTTAAAAATAAATACCGCTGCTTTCTTCTACTGGGTCAGTGTGGTAGTAGGTCTCTTAGCAACACCATTTGTCACCTTAGAAACATCAGAATGATTTATGTAGAGAACATTGGGCTATCAGAATGCAGAATAAACTTTCTCAGACTACAAAGCATATCACCAAGGTAGTCGTTGAACTGTAAGTTACAAGTAGATTTTCTTCTACTACTAATAACTTGGTTAAAAGAAGGAGATGAGGAGACAGAGAGGTAATACAATGGTTAGGATATTTGCCTTGCATGCAGCCAACTTAATTTGATCCCTGGCACTTCATGTGGTTCCCTGAGCACACCAGTAGTTATCTCTTAACACAGTGCCAGGAGCACATCAGTAGTTAACCCTTAATACAGTGCCTTAATACAGAGATTTCTGAGCACTGCCAGATGTGGACCCAAAACAAAAACAAATAATTGTTTATTAAAGGCTTGATCTTCAAGCCCTGGTACTCTTCATAGCTTCTGAAAATCTACCCTTTTTAAGGAAAAAAAAACACAGAAAATATTGTCCCATTGCACTTGAGACTAGTAGCAAGCCACAGGATCATTCCAGCATATCCCCCGTAGTAGGTGTACTCACTTGATAACAAATGCTGATGAAGAAATACAGATGCAAGAGTTAGGTGATTCTTAGACACAAACTTGAGCTCCTATTCTGTGCCAGGTGATAGTGCTAGCTTTTCAAGTTAGCTGATGCCAGACCAATAATTTGAACAAAGCATGGTTTAAGTCCATGTCACTGATCCCATTAATTATGGATTTAAGTTTAAAGGCAGGTTAATTTTGTATCATTTGAGGTTGGGAAAATATACCTTACCCAAATTTTTTCTTTACAAATTCTAGTCCATCTACAAAGAAGCAGATATCTTTTCCAAAGCGGTGCCTGGAGAATGAATCCCTTTGAACCGAATCACCCTTCTTCTTCCACCTCCTTCCATGAACTGGAGCTATCCCTCTCCTCACCCCAGTATCCCAGGAGTTCTTCCAAGGTCCTGATACTCATTTACTGTATTACAAAATCCCCACACTTAGGAACTTTGCATTCCTGGAGAGCACAGTTGTATTGCTTTTGGTCACTAGATCTCACTGTAGTTATTCACACTACAAATGGTTGATGAGCAGTTCCAAAAACTAACTGGCCCTTCCCTTTCCATGATACAACTTTCTTTCTCCTCCAGGAGTTTTTCTTTATGGTCAGTATCTAACTTGGAATTCACTGAGTACTATCACAGGTAGCATGGCTTGGTTCTTGTGCCAGCAATATGATATAGAAAATGTGAATCATCTATAGGTCATCTTCAGGCCATATCACTCCCTAACAGATTAATGCAATGCTCCAATTTTTTATTAGAAACAGAACATTTGTATTCAATCAAAATGCAAGAAAAGGTTTTATTAGGGCCAAAAAGATAAAAATATCCAAGAAGACCGAAATCAACAACAATGGCATGCAGATGAAGTTCTTGGTCATGAACTTTACAGTCAGCGAATTATTAGAAATTCCCCTGAAAGAATAAACTTCAAAGCCAATGTGAAAACCAAGTGTGAAAATATATGCAAATGTATGTAAGATAGCTTCAGATTTCCCAATGGGAAAGCTATCACCACCCCGAAAAAAAATCTTCTGATATTTGTGGACTTTGAAACTCAACAGTTTAATAAAAAAAAAAAATAGGTGCTAGAAAAGTAAAGGTCATTTGCAGTCATTGTAGGGCCATTCTTTTTTGGGTTCTCCAAGTTCTTTGTATCTGTACACTTCTACATTCTCAGAGCACTTTTGTAGTCATTTAATCATTTATATACCTGCACGAAGGTAAAGCAAGCAAAAAAGATACTATCATAACCTCCCCTTTGCTGTTTTTCTATTAGTATTTACGATAAATACTTATGGGAAAAGAAAGCTAAATTTCCTAGTTAAATTAAGACATTAAATAACTGATTATTCATGAGCTCTCCTCTGTTTCCATTGATATTTGTTCAAACTAACGAGTACATTTCAGAATCAAATATTTCCCAAAGTGCTAGACACTTTGAGGCATAAAAGGAGGAACAATGCTTTGAGCCCTGCTCTTGGGAGGTTATTTTTTTATTTAAACCCCTGAGAGATATACATGGTCTTTATGGGAAATAATTAGAACCTACAAAAGTAGCAAATAATACCAAAAGTTCAAACTAAAACTGAAACAAAGGGATTATATATATTGTGAGCACTTGTAAATTCCCAAAACTGATCTGTATTATTCTCGCTATACAGAGCTTATAAAATCAACCCTGATAATCATCTTTCCTTCTTTCACCATCATGTTAACATCAAGTTAACATCAATGATAGCAATATGGCTGAGTTTCAAATAGTTTCTCATATGCTAATGAGAAAAGTGCCTAGTTTTTTCTTAAACTTTTTCTTGTAGAAACAAGACCCAATAAAGTAAGGGAGTTCTAAGAGCCATTCTCAATGATAGTACACTTATCTGTGCAGGTCTGATGACCACATAACATGGGGAATTGAACACAAGACCTCACCTATGCTTGGTATATTCTTTGCCATTTGAACTCTATCCCCCAACCGCAGAGCAAACTGTTTTACTAACAATCTTTTCCAACTCTGCCTATGCAGAATTGTTACCTTGAGGTCTCCCAACTTTTTAAATCTCTCTGGTCTCTACCTCCAACCAAAAAGAACACTATGCAAGGACACTTGCACATAGAATGACAAAAACTTTGGTCAAGTTTGCAATCAAACTCTTTGCTAGTCATAGATTACAATACAGGGCAATGCTCCCTAATTCTCTCTGCATGCAAATTGATCTGCTGTGCTGGAGCCACCATCTAAAACAAAGAGGTTTGATTTATAGCCAGTCTCTTACTCATAAATCACAGCTGCAGTGTGGTGCTCAGGGTCCTGCAGGAACTACCAACACTTACCTCTTATAAATGACTTGAGTGACTCCGTATTGTGAGGTGGTCTCCCTCCTGCCTTTCTCTTCCTCTGCTCTTATTCTCATAGGAACTGTAGCCCCAGATTTTGTGAGCAGCCCTATTGTGTTCTACTTAGTTACAATTTTTTAAATTAAGCAATGTCAGAATCAGAGTCTCTAGTAGACACCTCCCCACCCCCCGGGCAGCGCTGGTTGTAGAAATACAGTTGTGCTACTAATCTGTCCTTGAAAAAACAGTTTCTTGCCTGAGATATTAATAGAATAAGATATCTGAACTTGGCCATGTCTGGGAAGAGATTAAGAGGCACTTTCTCATTTTGTAGAGGAAACTGGCTGATACCCATAAAAGTGTCTCACAAAACACGCATTTCAGGAGAGGAGACTTGGTGTGAGAAGCATCCTGATTTTATCCAGCATGTACAGTCTCTGGAAGGAGATAGAAGTATGTCAAGGACATAAGGATTCAAAATGGCGTCTGCAGCACCAAAAGAGCTAAGATCCAGAGCTGCGTTGACCCGCCCCTTCTCAAAGAAGACTGATGCAATGTCTGAAGGCCTCACTCAGGTCTAAGCTGAGGCTTGAAAACATTTTTCTTTCAGAAAAACCTTGCACTGGTAAATGTTCTACCTTTAAGCAGAGCTATGTTCCCAGACTCACCACTGTTCTAATGAAGTGGAAGCCTCATGCCCCAAATCCAGGACATTGGAGAGACGTGGATCTGGAAGCAAACATTGGCAATAGAAATAGTACTCACAATAGTTAAGGGGATAAAACAGATTCAGGTACTCCCATGTGCAAGCCTTCCACTCCTAAGAAGCAGGTAGTTCAGTGGTAGAAAACGAAAAGTTCAAGTGGTCTTTCCCTGAGACCTGGAGATCTTTATCAGCAAGCACCAAACCACACCTTGGGGTGGAGAACAGGTGGTCTAAGGTACCAATCCAAAGGATGCTTCCATCCAAAGGCACTTCTGACCAATGAGTAACAAGCATATCATGAATAGGATAGAACCCAGTTAATCTAACATTCTAGTACCTCTGTCACTGAAGTCTGTAGCTCTCACAGCAAGGTATCCTGATCCACAGGCATGGGCTATAAAGGCTTCTTCTTCCTGGAGTCACTTGTAAGTTACCTGGAAATAAGACATATAGTCACTTTATAACTCACTTTACCTTCCAGTAAAATGAAAAAATACAGGTTTTTTGAGATTCTATTCTAACTAAAGGACTGAAGAGAATATTAATGATTCTTAGACTCCTTCCCAGAGAATAATCTGTAAACATTCAAGAATGTAATTTAAACAGGTAGAGTACATGCCTGGCATACACAAGTTTCTGGGTTTAGTCACTAGCACTCAAGAACCCCTCAGCACTACCAGGTGTACTCTGTGGCTTCCAACCCACCCTGCTATGGTCCAAAATAAAAAGAAAATATACTGGATAACCAACTGAAGGAACATGACCGGAAGTGCTCAAATTTCTTATATCTGGGTTTCTCAAAATTTTCAGTGTCTATCTACCTCTTTGATTTTTTTGTTTCCTTACAAAATAAAAACAATACTCAATAGTTGGCTCAAACAGAGGCAGAGATTATACTCAGGGCCTTACACATACCAAGCATGTATTCTACCTTTGTGCTCTCATTAACCCATGGTTATTTTGAACATATAAAAGACCTATTTCTTATCAACACAAGACAGAAGCTTATAAAATAGTATTGATGATTTTAGTCCCCACCCCAAAGGAAACTAATCCCAGCATTAGTAAATCTGTGCATCATCTCAAAGCAATTATCTAGGTTTAACAATAAGGATGTCCTAAATTGCTTTACCCCAGAATCCTTTTATCACAGTGTTCCCTAATTCTGTTTGGGGGTACACTATGTTCTACATATAAAGGCATATTTTGAATTAGAAATATGATTGGTTTTAATAAAATGAAATTCTTTCACCAAATCTGCAACTTATTCAAAAAGGAGGCCAACAAACAGTACCACCTAGCCTCAGATCACAAGAATCTTTTCTTAGTGAAGTTTTAGAAAAATCTTTTAGAGAAAATATCTGGCTTTAGAAAATTTCCCATGTGGACTGTCACAAAATTTACATCCTCTATATCTAGTGCACTAGGACAGTGAAGATGGCATGACACCAAGCCATTCCTGTCCCACACAAAGTCCTACAAGGATACTTGTAACTTTATAGTCCAAGCTCATAGAGCAGCCTATAGTGCTGAGATGACTGGTTCTTAGTGGCTTCTTGGAAAACACTGTCATTAAACTTGTGATTAGTGAATATTAAAAGAAGCACTGGAGCAATATAAAACCCAACAGTCAGAATGGGTCATGGTCCAGTATGTGCTAAATATGGCTTTGCCTACTCAACTTGCTTAATCTTTGTAAAAGCCACTCACAAATTCAGTGGTATTATACATGTTTTTTTTTTAAGATTTTAAGTTTTTAAGACTAGAAGTATAAGACTTGATTACCTAACCTCATTTCAAACCTTTTCTAATCTTTTAATGCTTCTTCTGTCCTTGGCTCCATACAACATTCTCTCAAGTTTCACATAATATCCCTTAGGTATTGAGAAAGGAAATATGACAATGCTCAGATGACTAGAATAAGCCAGTATACTTGAGACCCAGTCAAGACTGAAGAGTAACAATGCAATTGGGAGAAAAATTATTTGAATGGTTTTCTCTATAAACAAGTTCTTCTTGGATATTGTCTACTTTATTCTACCTTTTATTTTGCCCTTGTTTTTTCTCAAATGGAAAAGTCAGTATTATAATGGTGATCTAGGACATTAACAAACATGAGTAGAAATATCAAATTATCATATAAAATATAGGGAAATTAGAAGGCTGAAGTATGCTTTCCCAGGGCTCAGACTGAACTAGATTCAGTACTTTCCACTAAATCATGCATATTTAAGATACAGAATCATTTATTCAGCAAACATTCACCAGGAGTATTATATTGTGTATAATCCTCACCTCTACGTAAAGCAGAGGGCCCAGCTTACAAGAAGTCGCATGCCTGGGAGGATGGCAAGCCTCCATTCAATCTATCACAGTGGAGTGAGTAGGTTCAAACAGAGGAAATAACATGGGTGGAAAAAAATCAAAATAATAACACTTGATATAAAATTTAAGGAAAACTAGATAAATTGGGGTGAAGCAAAAGTACAATGAGTAGGGTGCTTGCCTGGCCAACCTGGGTTCAATCCCTAGTACCTTATATGATCCTCTAAGCACCAGAAGTGATTCTTGAGGGCAGAACCAGGAATAAGCCTTGAATCTGCCAGGTGCAGCCCAAAAACAAAAATAAGATCATGAAACTATTTTTAAAGTGACCCCTAAATCTGCATTATAAACCAAACTATAAAACACCTGCATCTTAAGACTCATGGGGTTGAGTCATCCACATTCAATTTGCATAGAAGAGAACAAGACTTGGGAGGTTCAAATGAGTTTCAAGGGTGTGGAAAAGAGCTATTCTTAGAAGGACATAGGGAGGAATAGAAAATATACAAGACTAGATCAGCAGATAAACACTTAGTATCAGTGTTATAGAAAGGTCTTATTCCATGTACAATGCACAATCTTTGTTATGGTTTATTTATTGTCCAGTAATGTAACCAGGCTAAATTATAGTGCAAAGGCATTTGTAAGTTTGACTAAAGTATGCAATCACTTTTGAGAGCATTGCGAAGAAAGACCCTGTGTAAAGGATTCACTCAGCACCTCTTTCCAAGGTTGAGAAGACTTCAAGCCAAGGAAATCCTTATGAACTTAGTATCATGAAAGTTTTTCATTAGCCTACATTCATCTTTCCTACTGTTCATTTTCACTTTTGGTCAATATTGATTTGGTCAATAATTTTATGTACATAGAGAAAAAATATGGAATATAGTTTATATAATCAAACCACACTCCAAATTTTAAATGACTTCTAAGTTGACTTTACCTGCTTTGTTCTGATTAGTTTGATTGTAAAATTAATGTGCATCATGAGAAGATGTTTTATCTTTCTTGGGAAGAAAAAAAGTAGCAATTGTGTAAAAGGCAGTTCATAAGCAAAGGAAATTTGAACAACTTCAATAACAGATGAGCATAAGTTGGAATCTGATTTCACAGAGCAGTTTTTGTTCTATTATCCCATAAATTATAAAAATTTAATGTTGTAGAACTACATATTTTAGAATAGGAAATAAAGCTCATGCTTAGAATATAAAGTCATTTTGTTGTTTTTTATTAATGATTAACAGAATTCCATTTAACATAAATACTCTAGTACTATCTATGTTGCTGAAAATTGCATGTCTGCATCATTCCTTATGTATATGTATATAGTATATTGTTTTTGTGCACCACATAGTCATGACCCACTCATCTGTTATTGGGCATCTAAGTTGATTCCAAGTCTTAGCTATTGAACTGAGTACTGCAATGAATAGTGATGCACATGCATCTTTTTGGGTGAATATTTTTCTCTCCAGGAGATAGATACCCAAAAGAGGGATTTCTAGGTCATCTGACAGCTCAATTTTGAGTTTACTGAGAATCTTCCATACTGTTTTGCATAGGAGTTTGACCAGGAAGCATTCCCACCAGTAGTGGATGAGAGTTTGCTTTTTACCACATTCCTGCCAACAGAGACTGTTCCCAGTATTTTTGATATGTACCATCTTCATTGGTATAAAATGATATCTCATTATTGTCTTAATTTGGATTTCCCTAATGAAAAGCAATGATGAACATTTTTTCTTTTATTTAGCTATCTTCTAATTTTAGCCCGTTTCCTTTGACATACAGAAATTTTAATTTTGATGTAGTCTCATTTATTTAGGTTTGATGCTATAGCTCTTGTCATTGGCATCCCATCATTAGAGACTTCTTTGAGGTCTACATCTTGGAGTGTTCCGCATATGTTTTCCTCAATGAACTTTGTGGATTCAGATCTCATCTCAAGGTCTTTAATCCACTTCGAATTGACTTTTGTGTAAGGTGTGAGATATGGATCAATCTTTCATTTCTTAAGTGATTATCCAATTGTTTCAACACTATTTGTTGAAGAGAATTTCTTTATTCATTTCAAATTCTTGGCTCTTTTGTCAAAGATTAGTTGACTTGAGGGTTTGTTGTTGGATATTCTTTTCTGACCCATTGGTCTGAAAATCTGTCTTTGTTCCAATACCATGCTGTTTTGATCATTCTGGCTTTTCTTTTTGCAGGGAATATGGGAGGAATTACTTTCTTCCATTTTCATTTAAACTGTATTACAAAGCAATAGTTATCAAAACAGCATGGTATTGGAATAAAGACAGATCCTCAGATCAGTGGAATAGACTTGCGTACCCAGAGAATATTCCCCAGACATGCAATGAACTAATCTTTGATAAAGGGGCAAGAAATCCAAAATGGAGCAAGGAAAGCCTCTTCAACAAGTGGTGTTGGCACAACTGGTTAGCCACTTGAAAAAGGCGAACTCTGACCCCCATGTAACACCATTCACAAAGATCAAATCCAAATGAATTAAAGACCTTGATTTCAGACCTGAAACCAGAAGGTATATAGAACAACACATAGGTAAAACACTATATGACATTGAGACTAATGACATCTTCAAGGAGGAAACATCACTCTCCACACAAGTGGAGAGGAATCCTAGGAACACAAAAATACAATTCAAAAATCCCTTCCTCACACCTATATTTATTGCTGCACTATTTAAATTAGCCAGCCTCTGGAAATAACCAAGATACCCTTCAACAGATGAATGGCTAAAGAAACTGTGGTACATATACACAATGGAATATTAAGCAGCCATCAGGAGAGATGAAGCCATAAAATTTTCCTATATGTGGATATACATGGAATCTATTATGTTACGTGAAATAAGTCAGAGGGAGAGAGATAGACGCAGAATAGACTCACTCGTCTATGGGTTTTAAGAAAAATTAAAGACTAATGTCTTTAATGTAATAAGGCCCAGAGACAAGAGTGTTAAGGGCTGGAAGGGCTGGATGGATCAGCTCACAATTTGAAGCTCACCACTGAGAATGGTGAACTTTGTTAGGGAAATAACTACACTAACAACTAACATGACAATGTTAGAGAATGAGAGAAGTAGAATGCCTGTCGTGAGTACGAGCTGGGGGTGAGAGGAGGGAAGCATTGGTGGTGGGAATGTTGCATTGGTGATGGGGGGTGTTCTGAAACCCAACTACAAACATGCTTGTAACCATGGTGTTTAAATAAATATTTAAATAAATGAATAAATAAAGTGGACCTGTTATACTGGCAGGCCATGCATGAGACAAAGAGTGTTCATATAGGATGCACTTTGGGAATATTGGTGGAGGGAGGTTGACAATGGTGGTGGGATTGTCCCTGATTCATTGTATGTCTGAAATCCAACTATAAAATACTCTGTAAATCCCAATGATTTCAATAAAATAAAATGTTTAAATAAAGAATAAACTGAGGATCAGAGAGATACCACAGCAGGTAAAGCACTTGTCTTGCACAGGACAGACCCGGACTTGAGCCCTGGCAGCCTATATGTTCCTGAGATCACCAGGAGTTATTCCTGAGGATGGATCTAGGACTAACCATGAACACCACTGGATTCAAAATATGAGATAATACAAACAAAAAAAGTATAAATTGATCCTAGGATGCAACTCAGTGGTAGAAAACTTGAGTCACATATGTGAGGTGTTAGATTTCATCACTAGCACAGCAGAAAAGTAGGAGCAGGAGAAAGTGAAGGAAGAAGAGAAGATGAAGAATGAGAAGGAGGAAAAGAAGAAGAATATTTTGATTTATAAAAACATACATTGAGAGTTCTAAACATTATAAAGATAGATTTTTGTTTGCAGTATGCAGATCTTGTAAAAAAAATGAATGGTTTTGCTCATTGCCATTGAAATGAAGACTGAGGCACATAAAATAATTTTAATAAAAGTAACAAATAATTAGCAAGAACCATAGTGTTTTATACAAACTGTTAAATCAGAGGGAAGAAAGAAAAGAACACCCACCTTTATACAAAACTCAAAAATTAATTACATAATTTATTTATTTAAAAAAACAATAAAATAACAGTGAATTTTACAAAGAGGTCCAGGAAGACTCTTTGAAAAGGTGACATTTGTCCTGAAACTCAGCCTCTTAAATAAAATGGTAGAGCAAAGGGTGGTAAGAGTTTCTTGCAGCCAAAATGATCATTATCTGGGAGAGAACATACAATTCCACTGGAGCCAGAGTGACAATGGAAGATGTGACAATGTTAGTATTATGACAGGCAGCTCATACAGACTTTTCAAGATGGCAGAGAGGATGACTTTAGGTTTATAATAAATCTAGAGTCACTATTAGGATTTAAGCAAAGTAGGTTTATTTATTTTAAAAGATTTTCTTCTCTGGAAGGAAGAAATTTAGGAGAAAAATACTAAATGAAGAAATATCAGGTGAAAATTAAGAGTTACCACTGTAGTACAGAAAGGTTGATATTGGCTTGTTCAATGTGGTAATATTGGGAATTAGGGGGAAGATATTTTGAAATTTAAGATCTAATGTTAGATTTGAAATGAGGGGTAAAGGTAACATCAAAGATAAATCTTGGATTTGGAGACTAAACAACTGGGTGAATAGTGATAGAAAACAGGTTTTGGAGAGCAGAAAAGGAAATAAAGAATTAAGTTTTGATTTTTCTAATTTTAAGTGTTTGTAAGTTATCTAAAGGGAGCTATAAAAATAGACTATTGAAGATATAAATCCGAACTTGCAGACAGGATCTGAAGGCAGTGTATATTGGTGATCAAAATACATGATCTCCATTAATCTGCCTGGTGATAATTTGTTAAAGAACACATTTAATACTTTTTCTAGTGGTAACACCAAACTTCAGGGAGACTGAGTCAACATTCTCAAAGCTGCAGGAACATATAAAATTCACAATGGAAATGGAACTCCTTGCTTCAAATCTAATAGCCTTTCTTTCATGCTGTACAGAAACTGAGAAACAGAAGACTGTAGCTTCTGAAATTAATATATCATAAATTTAAATTTTTGATTAGCAAATTATTTATATAAAATTTTGCTACCAAAATCAATAATCACCATTATTAATGTATCTCACTATCTTGGCAGTCATCCACTTTATCAAGTTAGAAGTGGCAATGTCCACAGAAATTGCTTTAGACTTTGAAAAATACACACTAAAAAGATGATTTTTGTGACTTATCCAGTATATCTTGGTTAGGGATATCTTCATTTTTGGTTGTCTGAGCTATTTTATAATAGTTATAAAAAAGAGTTGTAAGTACAAAAATTCTTACTGAAAACTGATCGCAATGTTTTTTTTTAAAAAAAAATTGAAAGGTAAATTCAATTGATATGGAGAGAATATATTTCTTACATGTAGCTAACCTGGTTTTGATTCTTGGTACTAAATACGGTCCCAGGATTCCAGCCAGAAGTGATCCCTAAGCATAGAGCCAGGAACTAGGAGTAAGCCCTGAATAATGCCATGACCTGAATACCTGAATGACTGGAACCCAGAATCGGTCTTATGCCAATAAACTTCTGGGGTGATGCCTTTTTGTAAACAGGCCAAGGGTGTTTTACCATTTTCCCCATTTTTCTGGACCTATGCAAACAACGGCGATTGCCACTATCACGCCTTTACTATATTTTTTACTCTTATCCTTTAAGGAAAAAAAATGCAACTTACTTAACTTAAAAACAAATAAATATAGTAGAATGCCTGTCTCGAATACAGGCAGGGGATGGGAAGTGGGGAGGGGCTAATGTTACACTGGTGAAGGGGGGGTGTTCTGGTTATGACTGTAACCCAACTATGATCATGTTACTTAAATAAAAATATATATAAAAAAAGAAAACCTGAATGACTTCCTAAAAATAATAATTTCATGTTATGTTATAAATGTATGCAGTTATTCTTTCTCTGTGAATATTGACCATTTTTATCTATTTGTAAATTCCACTTAATATCACTCATGTGTGTATTCAATCGTACTGATTTCTTTATTAATAAGCTTAAAAAAACCCTTGATAAGACATTTGTTTTAATTTTTCTAAGACATAATTTTATTCTTATCCTTTAGCATAGGTCTCTTTGTTAGCATTAAAAATTTGAAAACCTTTTTTTTTTTTATTTTTGGGACACAACTGGCCAAGGTGAAGCAGGAAGATCCTATTCCCAAATCATTGTTTCAGAATCTTTAACATATTGGCTCTAAGTGGTCATGTGTTGCAGAGACAGAATCTAGTACTCCAGCATACAAATTATACATGCTCAGTCTCTAAGTCTTCTTCCCAGATCTTCAACAATCATTTTTAAAGATACAAAGATGATGAGTTCAGCTAGAAAAATAACTACACTGACAACTACCATGACAATGGTTGTGAGTGAGAGAAATAGAATGCCTGTCTTGAATACAGGCAAGGGGTTGGGGAGGAGGGAGATGGAAGACATTGGTGGTGGAAATGTTGCACTGGTAAAGGGGGGTATTCTTTTTATTTATAAAAAGAAAAACCCAACTACAAACGTGCTTTCAATCATGGTGTTTAAATAAAGATATGTGTAAAAGGGGCCAGAGTGGTGGTGCAGTGGTAGGGCATTTGCCTTGCGTGCGGCTGACCTAGGATGGACTTCGGTTTGATCCTCTGGGATCCCATATGGCCTCCCAAGCCAGGAGAGATTTCTGAGCTCATAGCCAGGAGTAACCCCTGAGTGTCACCGGGTGTGGCAAAAAAATAAAAAATAAAAAGATATGTGTAAAAAAATAAAGACACATTTCTTTACATTTAAAATGATTTGTTTTTGTGAAAAGGAATTACTTAAATTTAGAAACCCATTATATGGCTCAATGTAGAGGTGTGGTATGTGTTATCTGAAGCACAGTATAATAAGCATGGACCCAAAGAAGCATTATTGGTACTTAAAAATATGTCTATTAAGGAGCCAGGCTGAGAGGAAAAAGAGAGGGAATTAGGGGGACATTAATGGAAGTTCACACTGGTGATGGGATTCATGTTCGAACACTATATGCCTGAAACTATTATATATACATTTGTTAATTACATAAACAAAATATTTTAAAATTTAATATATGAACTAGCAAATATTAAAGGTAATAAAGTAAATACAACATTAAATAATTAAATGCAATCAATTAAAATATACTAAATTTTATATATTTATGTCTAAATATATGTATGTGGTTCAAATTACCAGTTCAATTTATCACTGAAGACTTTAATAGCTTGCTTTTGAGTTCTGTAAGAAAATATATCAAAGGTCCAAATCAGGAATTCAAAAGTCATTGAGAGTCTCTTGACTTGGGTTCACTATGTTGGCTGAAGGTTTGTGGAGAAATCTCTCCAGAGCATGGAATCAGGTTCTGCTACCCTCCAAGGAAAACCTGGCCAAATCTATTTGATGTAAAATTTGAGAACTCCATTCAGCTTGTGTAGAATGGAGAACACAAGAGTATGGACACATAAGGATGGGAGTTCACAGGACTGTGCAGGGCTAAGTTTAAAAGTGGCACCATATGGCAGTAAAGGAAAACTGTAGTAGTAGAAATAGTCATTTTCCGGTTGTCTCCATAGTGAACATTTCAAAGCAAAATTGACTCTATGAACTAGTAAACCTCTTCCCCCCAAATTTATATGGGTTTTTGGAGTCCACTCTCAAGTCACAGGTATATAGAAGCATATGTGTTCAATGAATTAACTAAAATATAAAGGTGGTAATTGCCATAGTTCTATCAGCAGTGGTTGAATCAGGTTATACAAATTACATGTAAATTTTAAACAACTGCATATTGTTTAAAATTCTATATTATCTTCTACCCAGTTCCCAAGAGGGATCACATAAACATTAAAATTGAAAAACAGAAGTTAAATATTCTTTATAGATTTTCTGCTGCTTCAGTTTCTGTTCCAGATAGAAGAAAAGGGAGTGAGGATTGCTGGAAGAATTTCAATTTACTGCTCCAATGACACAAGTAAAATTTGGTCCAGCCTCACCAACCCAGAAATCCCAGCAATTAAATTCACTGTAATCTTGCAATGACCACAGATATTGGAGCAAAAATGTCATGAAAAACTGTACTAAAAGGTTTTTTTTTTGTTTGTTTCTAATGCCAATAGATCTTAGGACAATCAATAAGTACAGAACAGACGACTCAGCATTCTGAAGAAAGATCCTGGGCCGGAATGATAGTATAACAGTAGGGCATTTGCCTTGCATGTGACCAACCTGGGATGGACACTGGTTTGATCCCGGCAACCTATATGGTCCCCTAAGCCTGTCAGGAGCAATTTCTGAGCACAGAACTAGGAGTAACCCCTAAGCACTACCGGGGATGGCCCAAAAGCTAAAAAAAAATTTTTTTAAAGTCCTGAATAAATCTACTTTGAGCCTGCCCTTCAGATAAGTAAGTTATTTTCAAGTCTGACACCCCCAAAACAAATGTTGGGGTGCCACCACTCTAGTTTTCACTTCCACAAGACTTAAGAGTTGCACTTCCACGTCTATCTTGTGGTTACTAAAAGGGACCCAAGGTAGGAGAACATTGGTCAAGGTTCTGCCTCAGTTCAGTCCCACCTGCAGTACAGTCAGGTTAGCAGAGGAACTTCCAGTACAAACCTTACCAAATTGAAACTGGCTTCAAGCAAGAAAGTTCTACGAGCATCCTTGTTCATTTCCCACAGATCTAAGGTCAGATTGATTTCAAACTAGACCCTTTGTTTCTCTAGGTACTTTCCTGGTAGTCTACTGTCCTCAATCTCTAAAACAGAAACAATTGGTTGAAAGAAGGTGGTTTACTTCAGCTTTTTATGGTTCCTTTAATACCAAAAAGATGCAGTCTTCTAGAATACTACTATACTCAAAACCAGATAACCTTTTGATAATTTAAATGAATTATATGCCTTTCATTACAAATGAAATATATATTTTCTGTCTAAAGGGGAAATCTGGCTATTTTTAGCATTTTTATCTGTCCTAAATCTATTCAAATGTATGTATTGGAGAGTACAGATATTTAATTGAGAAATTTTCTTGACAAAGAAAGACCATAAAAAGAAATTAGCTAAAACCAATTACGAACAAGTTTGTAACCATGGTGCTGACATAAAGAAATTACTTTCAGGGCTGGAGAGATAGCTTGTAGGTAGGGTGTTTACCTTGTATGCAGAAAGATGTTAGTTCGAATCAAGTCATTCTATATAGACCCCGAGTCTGCCAGGACTATTTCTGAGCCTAGAGCCAGGAGTAAGCCCTGAGCTCTGTCGAGTGTGATAAAAAAAAAAAGAAGAAGAAGAAAGAAATTACTTTCATCAAAAAAAAAATTTTAAAGGAGAATAGAGTTCAGGAGTAAAGAGGGCAAGGGGAAATAAGTTAGGATGACAGAAAGAAATTCATTTCCACCCCCTTGTCCAATCATTCAAATTTCACCTTGGCAAGTGGTGAAGGAACCTGATTACAGGATAAGAAATAGGAACTGATATAACAAAATTGCATCCTTGTTCCCTCTATACCTCAGATTCCAACCGAGGATCAATATCCTATAACTTCTTCCAATTTACATTTTAAAAAAAAGTGATATGAAGTACATTTTTCTTTAAAAAATAATGAAGATGCCCAGTTGTAAAAGTCTTTAAAGGATGTCGATTATTGCAAAAGTTCATCAGCCCTCCCTTGAAAAGTAGAGCATGGCTCAGTGCTTTAATCACTTTGAAAATGTAAGGTTATAAATCAAGAACATCACCTCATTCCTTTAATACTTCCTACCTTTCTTTCCTTTGCTCTGAATAACTGAAGCACTGGTAGGATGGAGAGACATTAATAGCACATGATAGAAAATTGTGAGCAATGCAACACTTCCAAAACCAGCCTGATAAAGCACCCTCAACTCCCAGCCCTTTCAAATGGTACAGAAAAAGTCAAATCAGATGAAATGCTATGAATACTATTTAACTGATTATTTTCTAATTGAAAATTTTATTTTCTCACTTGGCTCTGGGTTCTCCAGTTTGAAAATCAGTCACTTCTGCCCAGACTCATGAGAAAAGTTCTTCTGTGCAAGGGCCAAAGGGCAGAGAGATTATCAGGGGGCCAAGTGCCCCAGCCAAGTTTATTAATTAATTTATTAATCTCTTGATACCTCCTTAAAAGTTAACCCCTATTCCTTTCTCTACTGGACAACTTTTCTCTTCCTCCCTCTTGAGCTCATAAAGATGAGCTCCCAAGATGAGGACTTGAAAACCTTTTCCAATGAAGAGGCATCAGAAAACTTGAAAACCAGCCTTGTTCCTAAGGATGGATGGGAGATGGGGGCTGCCAAACTGGTCACATTATCTCAGGGAACAAGATAGGAATTTTTCAGACCTGGCATAACTGAAGTGCATGCATCAGTATTCACTTTCCTTAAACAAATGTTTATCAATATTTTAGAATGGAAAGATGTCAGGATTTTAGAGTTGAACCTCAACCTGTTTGTATAGTCTTCACCTCTGACCAAGTAAAGACCCCTTAAAATGCTGTCCAGCATAGGTCAGGCAAGTGGCTTGAGAAAGGATTCCTTTGAATAGTATCAACCTATTCAAGTCAGGCACCCTCAGCAGAAATATAGCAGACCAAGTATTTGATAGAGATTATTCATCCCCCCAAATATTATCATGACCTTTTCTGGGGGGGATGCAGAAGATGCACCTAAAACAGGTACTGGATCAAGTTCCAAGCAGCTGAAAGAATCCAGTGGCTTCTGCAGACCTGAACCTCTAACCTAGACCATATACTTTGGAACTCAATTCGATTTCACCTAATTCTTTCCAATCCAACCAGGATATAAACGTCAGGGCCAGGCCTAGGCTCCTGCTAAAAGACAACCATCTGAAACTACTTGGGAATCCAGGAATGCTCATCTCTTCTGGCTCATGGTTTTTGGCTCATTGACTCCCACTAGTGTCTGATCAATCCTGGGTGTCCCTTGGGCAAAGTACTTTATCTGTGCTTTAGGATGTCTCAGGCATGAGCGAATATATTAAGAAAATTCTGTCCTAGGAAATCTGACCACATTTGTTTTTCCCTTCTCCTTGACAAAGTCCACTAAAATGCTGTGAAAGGTAAGTCAAAGTGATGATTCTGGAAGGGAAAGCATAAGTGAGATTGTAGGAATTGATTGATGCTTATCAGCTCTGAAAGTAGAGGTCTAAAAAAGCATTCATCTTTAACCTGGGTCACTTGGAACATGGTTATGCCACCAAGTATGTTGGATTGATGCCCAGGCTGGGGGATATACTTATTTAAAGAAGCAAGATATTGTTATGACCCAGCCATGTCCAAAGCACATAACTCCTTTTGGAAGCACAGCTACTTCCTTTATGAATGATGACCTTCATAAATAGGATGATCTTAGTAATTAAAATCTTCATGTCCCTTCACTATTATTAAGAATGCTTCTAGAACAAGGAATGAAAATTAGTTGTAAGGTATACTGGAGGAATATCTTTCCGTTTTTACAAAGACAAGCATTCTCTCTTTATCTGAAAGGAAAAAAATAAGAAGGAAAAAATCTGGACAAACATAAATAGAGCTCTAGAATTGGTACTTCTCTACATACTGACTTCACATCCAGCCCCAAATGGGACACTTTTGTATTTTTCTCACTTATTGGTTTATAAACTATAATCCCAGAGGTTCAACTTCATATCTCTGTGTGTGTGTAATTGTCACAGTGTGTCACTGAAGTTCCTTTGCCATCCTACCACTGAAAGAATTCCTCTCCTCTTTCCTCCCACCCCTCTCTGTTCCCTTGGTAACCATCTTAGTTTTCAGCCTAAAAGTTAGTTTTGGTTTTTCCTTACCCATTTCTCTGCTATAGTAATTCTTATATATTAAAATGGAGACTTCCAATGTGGAAATTCAAGTGTGATTTAATCCTTTTCCTAGAGATTGCTCACAAGTTCCCAGACAGAATATTGGGTGGAAGGAGGCAATGAGACAGACAGGGGTTGAGACCACATGTCATTGTATAATATTTGTGAGTAGAGACTGTCATTTTGGACTTTATAACTCTGGGATCTCAGTTATTTAAGTCTTCTTTATGCAGGAATCTCATGGGACCAAGAAACTGGAGATTATCCTAAGAGCTAGTTTCCACAGGCCCTGCCATGCAGTAAGTGCTGAGCCAGAGTCACTGGATTGGCATGATTAGTGTCCCCTTGCACAGATGCTATG
Source organism: Crocidura indochinensis (assembly GCA_004027635.1). NCBI lineage: Eukaryota > Metazoa > Chordata > Mammalia > Eulipotyphla > Soricidae > Crocidura > Crocidura indochinensis. The sequence goes on along the minus strand of PVKC010008041.1, from coordinate 3,849 downwards.
TCCCTGTAACCTTCAGAAAAGGAAGGTAGTCTTCTAGAAAGCTCTGCATATAACTATCTTAAGGGCAAACTATTTAAAATGCAAAGATAGTGACCTGATAGAGAAATAAAAAAGTAAATAAAAGAATAAAGCACTATCCTCCACTGCAGAGGGAAAAACTGAAGAATTCATCTTCTGTAAATCCCACTCACAGATTTAAGAACCATCATCCCAGACAGATGCTTCTGACCTCAGAAACCGCAGCACTCAAACTTAGGACCCCCTGACAGCTCTGGAAATCCTTTCTTACTTGTCTTTACTGAGATCATGCTTCTTTTTGGTCTTCTACATAGGTTCAGCTTCACTTTCCTTCCAAATAAATAGTCCAAGGGCAAAACACAGCTATTCTCCATTTCTGAGGGGGTGGGAAGGGCAACTCAACAGTTCCCAAGCTCTACTCCTAGCTCTGTGCTATCCTCCCTTTAAATATCAACCATGGGTAGCCTGTTATAGATTCTAAATAAATAACTGGTATTTCACAATTAATTTTTTTTGTTTTGAAAATATAAAACAGCCCAAGAAGAAGGAAAATGATAAATCCAAGCTTTTAAGAAGAAAATAACATTGGGGGGGGGGGGACTTGGGTGGGCATACCAATGGCACTCAAGGGTTACTTTTGGCATATCTGGGGTCATATGGGATGCTAGAGATCAAACTCGGGTTGGCCCCAAGTCTGCCACATGCAAGGCAAACACTCTACTCACTGTGCTATTGTATGAACCAGGAAAAAAATCACTTTTTTTTTTTTTTTTGGTTTTTGGGTCACAACCGGCAGTGCTCAGAGATTACTCCTGGCTCCATGCTCAGAAATTGCTCCTGGCAGGCACGGTGGACCATATGGGGCACCGGGATTCGAACCGATGACCTTTTGCATGAAAGGCAAATGCCTTACCTCCATGCTATCTCCCGGGCCCCCCAAAAAATCACATTTTCAAAGCAAAATGGTCCTCCCTTTTAATAGGATAAGTGTTCCAAACCTGGTAAGGCAAATTTAAGACTCTCCTTCAGACATATTTTTATCACTTGTCAGCATTGCCCTGTATGTTTGCTTCAGCTATTAAGCAAAGGCAAAAGATTTCACTGACTGTTGCCTTGGTCCTGAATGTCTGGCCCCTAATGAAGATACAAGAATCCCTTTCTTTGAAAGGGGACTGGATATAGTGAGCAGGGCTGCTGCAAGGATCTGTAAGTTGAAGTCACCATCCAGAACTCAACTTAGGCTCTTTTCCTTCCTGCTTTGAAGGCCAAAAGCTGACTATAATCTTTTCTACTGGGTGCTAGTTTGTGGGTTACATTTTTGATGGGAGTTTGAGGAGTAGAAAGTAGGGGTAAGGAAATATCAACCAGGAAATCAAGTAGGAAGGTACAAAGTACCTCCTTAGTGTTTGAAAGATCTACCCGTCATCTTCACTACATTATCCATCTGGACTCAGAACATTCCCTGGCAACTTTACTCGCATGTGACTCCAGAGTAAACTTTCACTCTAATCTGCCAAAATCAATGAAGAAAAAAAATTCTCACACACAAATGTCTCTAAGGGAGGTGACAAATCTGACTGCTAAGATACACATGGCTGATCAATCCAAGGCAAAGGAAGGAAAGGTACATGTAAAAAGGAAGGAATGATCAATCACACACAAAGCAGCAGAGTCACCTCACAATACTGTCACAGGCTACAGGGAAATACCAACCATATTATCCCTATTGAACTAAGTTTACTACCCTGGACCTGCACCACCTACGCATGCCAGCTGGTATACAAGCTGGTCACTGGACTTCTTTAGTTTGATCATTTGATTAATCCAATGTGTTTCTGGTGACTAGGATAATGTTTAAGGTACAAAGATGAGGTATGAACCTTTCTCTGTTCTACTTGCAATGTGGCTTAGGGCAATTCATAACTTCTCCTCTGGTGCCTCATTTCTTCAACTATTCAATGAGTGAGTTGCCTTTGAAACTCTGAGACTCAGACATTCAACAATGACAGGTTTTATTCCATGATAGAAATATTGGCATTTCTAAAATCAGAAAAGCTTTCCCAATAGACCCAGTGGTGGTGGAGTTTATGTGTCAACTTGACTGAGTCCAGGGTTGCCCAGACACTTAGCTAAACATTATTTCTGGGTATGTCTGTAAGTGTGTTTCCAGATGAGACTTTTTCTTGAATCCTGACTCAACAAAGTGCATGACTGTCCTCCATGTGGATGAGCTGTAGTCATTCCTCTGATGACCTGAATAAAATGAAGGGTAGAAAAGGGAGAATTAGGTCCTTTCTAATTGGCTTCTTGCACTGGATATTTATCATTTCCTTCTTTTAGTGCTCCTGCTTCTCAGCAGATCAAGATCAAATTATACCATCATCTTTCTTTAGTATTCAGCTTACAAGGGTAGATCATGAGACTTCTCAGCCTCCATAATTACATGAATCAATTCCTTACAATAAATTTTTCACACACATGGTCCCAGACTGACTAGATTTTTATTTACAATCTTTCAACCTTACAATGCATAAAACTAATATGCATCCCATAGAACCAATATTTCAATTTTTATCTTTTCCTGCATAGAAATATGGTATGTCAGACTGTCAGACTGTCAGACTGCTGGGCAGTAGCAAGCCACAGTTCCCAATGAGGCAGAAGGTCACTAGAAAAATACCTAATTCTCTAGATTCTACTATGTAAGTTTAAGGACTATTGTGTTTTTGAATCCTATAATGTCTACAATATATAGTGTATATATATTGTATATATATGTATAAATAATGTCTACAGTGTATAAATATACCACTGGTATATTCTTTGTTTTCTGTTAAGAAGTGGAAGACAATTACAATCATAGATGAAACTATTGCCTAATTAGAACCTAATGTGATTATTTTAGCACGTTTGAGGTAGGCTAGAGTAATCTACAGTGTTCAGGTTTTTGCAGTGTATCGAAAATATTTTCAACTTTAGTTATTTTCAAATACAATGAGTTTATTTGAACACAACTCTAAGGTACGCAGGAACCTTCTTATTTATCAATCCTTGGTCTTTTCTATGTTTTCTCTATTATCTATATAAACTTCATACATTTATCTATTATTTCACCATCTTTCCATATTTTCTATTATTCTGCTTCTCTGAAAACCTAATACACTTATCAAAAAGTTCATGGTGGTGCAGAGTAGCATTTCTAGGGGACACAGAAGGAAACAATTATTAAGATGGCCACCGTTAGGAAAAGGTTAAAACATCTGGTGTAGATACCCTGTGATGGGTTCCCAATGTCCTCAGAGAATGAGAACAACTTCTCTCATGCCATTCTAGAGATACATAAAGAACTCTGCACTGCCATGTGGCTGCAGCTTGCTACAAAGTAGAGATGCAAAGTGTAAAAACTGAAAAGGGTTAAAAACACATTCTTCTTCCTGCCTGCTCTTCTTTCTTTTATGTTTCCTTTTTTAATTTTAATCCTGTAACAACAGACTGTCAATCATTTCCCTATAGGATGCTCCATAAGGGTTACAAAATGAGGTTGAATCAATGCAGAGAGTGAGCCAGGAGCTACTAGGTCACCTACATACCCCTTGACACAAATGACATACTTAAAAATGATTTAAACCAAGAGACTCTTTAAGCTTATTTAGAGGAAAATAGCAAGGCGAAGCCTCTAATTCCTCATCCAAGACTGGGAGTCTTATTTTGGAATCTTCCCAAACTAAAGAGTTTGTAGTGCTTGTTCCAGTATAAAAAATATCTCTTCTGAGAAAGAAAAGAGAGAGGGAGGGAGGGAGGAGGGAGGGAGGAAGGAAGGAAGGAAGGAAG
>PVKC010008040.1:0-28655 GCA_004027635.1 Crocidura indochinensis | reverse complement strand
TACTGAGTACGGTTTGAATAATATTTCTCAAAATAAATGCACTGTGAGGTATCTAAGGAAAGCAAGGGCATATCTTCTTTTCACTGTACATTTGTAATCTATAAATGTTTTCTAGAATGAATATAATTCAAAAAGTGCATCTTGTAATTAAAGACACATTACATACGATATGATATTAGTTCTCTACGCAAATATTTCATTTTTTAAACTATGGCACTTAGTCAAAACCCTCAAGTACGTTGGCCCTATCTGTCTTGAGATCCAGAAATTCTGAAAAGTACCTTTCAGTAGAAGTATATGAACATCTCTGAATGTGCTTAACTATTTTCTTGGACTCCTTTTGTATCTAAAAAGATATATTTACACTCTGGCTGTATATATTATGAACTGATTCTATATTTTTGAACTCCTTTTTCTTATATAATATGATTTCTTTAAATTTGGTATAATTTTTCCCAAGTTATTTTTCTTGCTCTCAAATTTGTTAATGTTCCAACAGAGGCAAGAGTTTAAATTTCTTCATCTTTTGTTTTACACATTTTTATTTAAACATCATGATTACAAAAATTTTCAATATTGAGTTTCAGTCTAACAGTGTATCCCCCCTTCACCCATAAATGTTTCCTACCACCAATGTCTCTGATTTACCTCCCCACCCCCTCCACATTCCCCAAGGGGCAAGCATTTTACTCTTCTCTTTCTCTCTCTCTTTTTCTCTCCCTTTATTTTCCTTTGTATACACTATGGTTTGTACATTATAAATGTATAGCATAGCACTTTATCTCCATCAAATAACCAGTTATTGCCCTGAGTGATCAGCTCCAATGGTAATATTCGCCAAAGCATTTTACAGATTTAATACAATCCTTAAAGAATATGACATTTTTAAAGCAAAACAAACACTCCTAAAATTTGTTTGGAAAATAAACATCTATGAATAGCTAAAGAAATCTGTGGGAAAAGAACATGGGAGAAATCTCTTTCCACAACCTTAAACTGTACTATAATGCAGTAGTCATTTAAAAAGCATGGCAGTGGAATAAAAGACATCCTCAGTTCAGTGGAATACACTAAAATATTATAAGACTAACCCACAGGTATATGATCAATTAATTTTTGTTAAGGGGCAAAAAATAAAAAGTGAAGTAAGAAAATCCTCTTCAACAAGTAGTTCTGGGAAAACTGATCAGCTACATGCTAAATGTGCAATCAGATATCTTCTTAATGCTATGAACTAAAGTCAAATCAAAGTGAATTGTAGAATTAAAAAATTAAAGAATTAAAAAAATCAAACCAGAAACCATAAGGTACACAAAGGAAAATAAAACTCATCATCATAATTAGTTTTCCTCTCTAAAAGAGTCAGAATTCTCTGAAGATGCTTAAATATTTTCTTGGGCCATTTTATTTGAACCTAAAAATATCCATTTACACTCTGGCTGTAGTATACCTACTACTTAAAATGGTTCAGCTTCAACAGATATAGTAGCAGGTGTGGCCACATCCTATGCCTCAAATTTACTCTTGCTCTGTGCTCAGAGATTATTCCTAATGGGTCTTGAGTGGTCAAATCTGGTATTAGGGATTGAATTTAGGTTAACTGCATATAAGGCTTCCCTACTGTTCTATCATTATGGATGGAATGTTTTACTTAAATAGAAAATTATATTAGTTTATAATGCCTCCTCTACTGGTAATATGAAACAATGAATTTTCTACAATTCGCAACATATGTTATATTGAAAATGATTTTGCAAATGTAACCTTGGGAAGAGGCAGACGCAATTGAAAAGCGGGTAGGGAGTTTGCCTTAAGTTAAATACCTGGCATCCCACATGGTCTACCAAGTCCCCCAGGAGTGCTTTCTGAATGCAAAGTCAGGAATAATCCCTGAGTGTCACCAGATGTGGCCCCGGAAACAAATAAATATACAAACAAAAAAATAGCCTTGGATAGGCACATTAAACTGTATCATTTCATTGCTGAATGTTTTTTATTGACAAATAGAACTGCTCGACCATACATACACAAAGTGAACTCCAAATCTTATTTTAACTGTAATTATTTAAGAAAATCTAATACAAATAGTGTATGGGTTTTAATTATTAAATTATTTTAAGTAGCAGGTCATAAAAGTTTTAGAGTGTCTTCTTCAATTCCATTTCCAGGATGATACTTCTTTATTATATCCTGTTCAATATAATTATGAAGTTTCAGTCATTCTAGGAATGTGTAAATGCTTCTTCTAGATATGAAGTCAGTTATATAAAATTATTCCCTTAATTTTGATCAGTTTAGCCAAAACAGGAGATTATATAGGCAATAATGATGTTAGAGTCCATGCTATATAAGATTTAGATACCTGAGGGATTAGAACAGTATTTCATTTATAGTAATTAAGTTTACTTACATAAAATAAAATATTAAAATAAGAAAACTCAATTTTTTGAATGCATCTATGATATTTCAAGTCAAATATCTAAATAAGATGAGAAAAATTTCAATTACACAAATTATTACATGCCTTTTGAGGTTGTAGCCTAGTGATATCCAGCATCGTCAGTAATGATACTGCTGTGACACCTTTGACAGATGACATTCTTATGCCCAGAAAATTCCCATGGGCATACACAGATTTTGACAAAACACACATTTATAGTGAAGTCAGGCTCAGCAATAATTCATAGTCAACACAATTATTAAAGTGATGTCAGTATCTGTTGTTCCCTGTAGGGCTTTCTAAAAGGCTGCATGTTAAATATAAATAATTAATTTCAGAATAGCTGTACTTTCACCTCATTTTTCTGTCATTATGAAGACGCATGAGGTTCCAATAAGTAAAAATGACATAACATAAACACAAATATGATTCTGAGCCATAGTATTTTGTTTTTGTTTTTGGGCCACACCCAGTGACTCTCAGGGGTTATTCCTGGCTATGCGCTCAGAAGTCGCTCCTGGCTTGGGGGACCATATGGAAAACTGGGGGAATTGAACCGCAGTCCATTCCTAGGCTAGCGCGGGCAAGGCAGGAACCTTACCTCCAGCGCCACCGCCCGGCCCCATAGCCATAGTATTTTTAATTCACATATTTTAATTTATGATGAATATAAAGTTATGTATGTCACATACTTAACAAATTATAAAGTCAAATTACCACTGATTTGGAAACAGGACTGAGGATTCAGTTCTAGCACTTCTTCCTTTTAAACCTTTCCTTTTTGTTGTGATATCTAAGAATTGCATCATTGATGTGGTATAACTTATACTTCTGTGGTTAGTAGAGTTTTGGATTCCCATTATTAACATTTGCTAATATTAGTCAATAACAATAAGTTAAAGATAAAATAAGTTACCATATGCATATATATTTATATTCATTAAATAAGTTGATTATTTCTTATTTATTGATTGATTCATAATTACAATGCTCTTTTTCATTTGTTGTTATTGGGACCTCTTTTCCATGGTGCTTTTAATATACTTAAATAATTTTTATCTACAATATATATAATTATATATAAGGATATATAAGGAAAGATATCTATATTCTTATGTAAGTATAAGATATAAATAAACCGCTTTGTAGTTAAAATAATTTAATAACATATTTACATAAAATAAATAGGAATTAAGTGTAAGCAAGGAAAAGAAAAGAAATATATGTATTATACACTTTTCTATGTAGAGAAAGGCTAATAATTAAAACTTAGAAAAATCATTCCTGGGGCCTATTCTGACATTTTTATAAATGGTTTAGATGAGGGCATTCACACTAAAATACCTACTAAAATCAGGCACTGATAAATTATTGACCTGACTTCCTTGGCTGACAGTTTCATCTTTCTTGAGGTAGACGATGATAGAGTGGGTGATTTTTATTTTGGGCTTAATTTTAATCTTACGGATGATTTGGCTATAGATCTGTATAGAAATCCATAAAGAGGTCTATCTTGATTGTTTCTTTGTCAAAATAAGATGTTGATGAGTTGGTTAAAAGTGAAGAAGATGAAACAGATTTTTGTTGAATCTAATGTATACCATGACTGAAAAGACTTTAAATTTGCCTAGTCCTTGATTTCACTTCTCTGTGGTATATAGAATATAACTTTCTCTTTAGTATATAGAATATAACTAAATGAGGAAGTAAAATGTGGTAGAGATGCATGCCTAGATCATCCTTAAACCCAGAATTTAAGGAAGAGAAAGACTGAGAAGAAATCAAGGCTGGTAAGATGAAAAAGGAAAGTAATGAGGCAACAGAGATCAGGATTTCAGTTATATTAATGCTCTGTGAGAGAACTATAGCTATATATGCAAAACATAGAGACAATCACACTAAAACCCAAGAGATCTAAGCTGCATACATTGAACTTTGTAGTTTGCCTGTTAAGGTAGTAGTAGGCAAGAGCTACAGGTAGGGTTAGAAGTTTGGGGATAATGAAAATGGTGGAAATTGTGTTGAAATATTATATACCTAAAATTTAACTATAAATAACTCTGTAAATTATTGTTTTTCATCAAAGTTATTATTAATAAAAATGGTAATTTATTGACTGATAAGAGAAGTTTAGTTTAGCTTCATTTGTGTAGGCAACATGCATCAATCTGATGAGTCCATAGGAATTATATTGTCTTTCCTTAATAATTTTATTCCCAAAGTAGCTAATTTCATTTTGATGAGTTGTCTAAATTCTTTACAGCTTCTACCCTCTGTCTTTGATGGCAGTAAATTCTAACAAGAGAAGAAAAAAATTCATACATTATACTTCTTAACCATAATTTGTCCTTTTTCTACTTTGATGAGCTACAAAAGGTTCTCACAGAAAGTAACTATCCTAATTTTTGTATACTTCCACATAATGAAGAGACCCTTTTTCCTAGGGTCCTTAATTTATTGCTTAAATTGTTGAGTACTTTTAGTTGGAAACAGCCAGATAATTTCCTTTGTTGGGAAGAGGTTGGTACCACATCCATCAAAGCTCAGGGTTATTCAGCTCTTCACTCAAGAATTGCTCCTGGTGGGTTTAGACAATCATAAGGGATTCCAGGGATTGCACTTGGGTGGGCAAAATCCCTATCCACTGTACTCCAGCCTATATAGGTTATTTCTTCACCCTTATTCCCCTACTGTAGTTGTAATGCCCTGCTGAAGAGAGGAAGATAATAAGGACAAGAGGTATGGTCAGGGAAGGATTGGCCTTAAAGAAAGGCAATCATATCATATAGCCCTAAAGAAAGAATAATTGTTATGGGACATCAAGAGTTGGCCAAAACACTGCCATCAACATCAGAAGATAATCATCTCAACATCTCCTTAGTTTTAACAATGTACATGTTCTTGGAACATAATTAAAAAAATGCTCATTCATTCACGTTTGTCAAAATGGAAAGGTTTCTGCCATAATCTGGGATCTCACCTGTCTTCCTATCTCTTAAAATTTTTCCAAATTAAAAAATAAAAAAAGGAAGGAAGAAAAGAAAAGAAACCCCTGCTAATAGTGGATGAAATCATGCTATTTGGGGATCTATATTGTTTCATTTGTTTTTACTAAAAGTAATCCTTTTAAAATGATATTAAATTAAGTCAAGAAGTTTCTGAAACATTTCAAGAATGGAAATATGGTACTATCATGGTGTTATATATATTGAAATAAATATATATATATACAATATTAAAGACAAATGCCTTTATTATATATTAAAACTAAAAACATGTGTAAATGGATAATTTCTTATGCCATTTCCACAGTTATGATTCTATGAAAATGTGGAAAAGCAATAATATTGGAGACAAAGTTATAATGAAGAAAATGATTAAAACATAGAAATGCCTACATAATTGTATGTTTTGGAATTTTGAAAACAAATGAGTCTATCAGAAAACATATCTATCCAAAGCTTTTGTAATATTTACTTAATCAAATATGCATTCATTTAAATGTAATATCTGTATTCTCTTCCTCCTTACATACTACCCCAACAAGAACACATATTCAAACAGTGTTTAATAAACAAAAAAGAAAATAATGAATTCATCTCTCCAGAAAAGCATCCTCAAACAGCATAAATTTCTGTATTTCATGCACATAAATATTCTTATGATAAAACTTGTATTATTTATGTTTGACAAATGCCTTTCAAAATTAATAAAAAATGTTCAAGGTTTGAAATCATTTTATACACACCAAGTAAATTAATTGCTTTAATCAGAACATCAGTAGATTATAAGCATTTTAGAATTGCTAGCTCAGCAAATTTTCTCTGGCAAACACACACTTTAACTTTGAAAGTGCAAGAATTATAGAGAGAGACAAAAGTTTGGGAGCAGATGCAGGTAATTTAAAGTATAATTTGGACAATTAACCAATCAAGTCAATGTAGCAAAGATAACAAGAAACATGAAAATACAGTTAAAGGATACTTAGAAATAAGGAAGCAAAACCAATTTTTGTTGTATCCCACTCAGTTCCATTTGAACAGGAAATAATCAACATCTCTATTTTCCTAAGCCATAGCAAGGCATCAAATCCTTACCTTTTTCCTCTTGAGATGCTGAGGGAAAATAAAGGTGTGCTTAAAATTTAAACAAATATCAAAATTTATATGTGTGTATGTCTTCTATGCTTTCATCATTATGATTTTAGGTTATACACCCTGGAATTTGCCTTTTTTCACTATGACTAACTGTAAATCCCCTAGGAACATCAAGGGCAATGTCCTTGTACAAAGCCTTAGTATATCTGTACTATATGTGACTCTGGTTGATGAACCCTAAAAGTGGAGAAATAGAACTAGATAAGGTCTAGAGAAGGGCAGATAAAATGATCACAGAGATAAAATCAGTGCTGTATGAGCAGAGATTAAAACAATTACTTCTTTCAGGTTGACCTCTATAAAAATATGAAGGGCACACTGGAGGTAAACACAGGCTTGACGGCTAGGATCTGTACTGTTATTACTACAGCTAAGCTACAAATTCATGGAGGGGTAGGAAAGAGATGAGAAGACTCTACATGGCAGGGATGTTTTTAATGTCTTTCTCTGCTTGTCAGAATTACTATAAGTACATTTAGGTGGGTCTTGATCAGGATGGTAAAAGTGCCACAATGAATTATAACAATGCCCTATGCTGTTTATGAAAGAATCTTTAATTTTTATGTAGCATTTAAACTTTTTACCTACCATGTCTTCATGTGAAATTTAAAGAAAGCAAATTTACTGTAAGCAAAACCACATATATTTTTAATAAAGGATCCACAGCCTTCTATGTTAGTTATAGGATTTAGGAATTTTGGTTCAGAACTGCCCTACTGTGCTATAGAGGACACATAACTGTGATAAAGGAAAGTACCATGCCTATGGGGATCAAGCAGAAAACCAAATTTTAAATTCTCTTTGCTGCTTTGCTTAATATGATGTGGTAAAGTTACTTAACATTTATGAGCTCACATCTGTCTGTTAGAATATCTGATATAAAAAGGTGGATATAAGTACCCCATATGCATAGGGAGTGCACAGTTATCCTAAAATGCTCCCATTCATATTACTACTGCACACATTTTAACATATATGCTGCTTATCCACATCTAAACCTTTGTGCATCATCAAGTACAGAATCCTTAAAGGAGAGTTGGACTAAGCACCTAATTAGATTTCTTTTATCTGAAAGATTGTCTTTAAGAGAGAAAGAATATAATTCTATAGAAAGTTATGTATGTAGAAATACCATCTTCTTTTTCTCCGCTGTAGTTGTACTGTGCTTTCTTTCAGAGGGAGAGTAATGAACAGAGACATCTGTTTCAGAGCTGTTGGTGTTCACAGATCATTTGTCAATATTTTGGGTTTTGGGTTCCTGTTGAGGGCTGCCCCTTTCAAGATGAGTTTATTGATACTTCCGTGAAATTGAAACTAAAAGGAAAAACAAATCAGTGGGGAATTTCAAAATGTGTGTGAACACCTATTGGGCTGGTGTGCATTGAAGCAGCTGGTGAGCTAAGAGCAGATTCCCCATAAACTTGCAGTAAAGCTCTAGGGAAATGGAAAGAGATGTGAGAACCAGGGAATCAGAAGGAACCAGCAAGAAGCTGCTAAGTTCAAGAGGCAGGTGTGAGTAAAGCAAATGCAGGTGGCTGGGGAAAAAATAAAAGAAAAATATCGGGCATCTGTGGAGCTGACTAGGGAGGAATAGAGTTATTTGGAGATGGAAGGGACACAGCTTTAGCACCCATCCAGCACAGGACTTCTGTTGGGTCTTCAGGACACACAGGTGTTTGAAAATCTATTTTCTTGAGGGAAAACACAGATTTGCAGAGAGAAATCTGCCTTGAGAAGTGGCAGGAAGGAATGGTAAAATGATGAGTGCATGGTATTGATTCTGCCCAGATGTAATTACAAAGCATAATAAGTCCATTTTTGCTGCCATCTCTTTTTACCATCTCCTTTGGAGTCTCTCAGGGTTTGTGTTCAGGTTCATAGCTGAATCAAGGACTTTTCATGACTTAAAAAAATTGGACTGTGCTGGAGTGATAGAACAGCAGGTAGGTTTTTTTCTTTGTATATGACTGACCTGGTTTCATCCCCAGCATCCCATATGGTCCCCTGAGCCTGTCAGGAGTGATTTTTTTTTCCTTTGATTTGGCCACACCTGGAGGCACTCAGGAGTTACTCCTAGCTCTGCATTTAGAAATCACTTGAATTGACCCTGGGTCCAACCTGGTTCCATCCCAGGTCATCTGTGTGCAAGGGAAAAACCCTACCCCTATGCTGTATCACAGGCCCCCAGGAGTGTTTTCTGAGAGTAGAGCCAGAAGCCTAAGAACTGCCAATTGTGACCTAGAAACAGACAAAAATAGACAAAAAATAGGACTAAGAAGATTATCATTATAATGTAATTTATTTAAAAAACCAAAGCATAGCCCAAAAGTCAAGTAATGATTTTGCATAATCCTGGAGGCACTAATATTTGTTATGAATAGACTCCTCTCCAAAGAACATACTATGTAGAACTCTATAAAAGCCTAGGTTGAAGACTGTAGTTGAAAAAGTAGTACATGCTTAAAAATGGTGTCTGATTTGAGTAAAAGATGATGAGATGACAAATCTATAAAAGAGAATGGTCCTTTAAGTGTCTAGAGTTATTTTGAAGAGAAATAAAATATAAACATATATTTGAAAAGGACTCTAGTTTTTATGTCTTGTTTTATTTTAATATGATAATTATATAAGATACAAAGATTTATTCATAAATAATAAATTGTAACATTAAAGGAAGGGGTTGCATCAGTGGCGCAAGAGGTAAGGTGTCCACCTTGCATGCATTAGCCTAGGATGGATAATTATGAGTCACTCATACAGAATATTACCTGAGTTATTGTAGAAGTCATGTGTTACAACTAAATATTTTTCCATTCTTTAACTGCTACCATAATATCTAATAAATGAATGTATCATATTTTATTTAACAATCTTATCCTCTCATTGACATATTGGCTTAATTCTAACTTCACATTGTTATATTAAATATTGGAATAATTTAAAGCTCATTTTATAACATCTGTTACAACTAGTATGACCAAATGCCACTACTATACTAAATTCTTTTGAATCATATTGGTGCTGAGAATGAACTGTAACTTTTTTTCCTAAGTTACACACTTGAGATCACTTGTCACATGTTACACACGTGAAAAGACTTTTAGAAGTTGCATCCCACAGATTTAATGAGATTCCATCCCTTTTGACTGGATCAAGATGTCCGTTTTTTCAATTGTCTTTTAAACTGTTAATAATTAATCAGGAGTAGTAATGACAAAATGTCACCGAAGTGTCATTCCAGTCCTTCTCTATAGCTTGGTTTTATTTTATTTTGTTTTGTTTTGTTTTGATTATTGGGCCACACCTGGTGACGCTCAGGGGTTACCCCTGGCTATACACACAGAAATTGCTCCTGGCATGGGAACCATATGGGATGCTGGGGATACAATGGGGATTAGTCCTAAATCAGCCATATGCAAGGCATTTGCCTTACTGCTAAAATATTGCTCCAAGCCCCTAGCTAGGTTTTAATTGAAAGGTTTTTGTCCCTTATCTCCTGATCCTGAAATTGATAGTATTAGCTCTTATTAACCTTTTAAGTCATATGGAATAACCTATTCTGTGATTTTATCTGAAGAGATGCTAGTATAGTAAAAAAAAAATAGGTAAAGGACTACATCACTCCTACATAGAGGAATGATACTGGTTTTATTATTATTATTATTATTATTATTATTATTATTATTATTATTTTGCCAATAGGACTTTGTGCTTTACCTGTCACAAATAATTCTTCACAGACCACTCAGGGATATTCAGTTAGGATAGAACTTTTTTCCTATTTTGGGTGATTGAGTGCAGAACCTCACAAATGCAAGGTGAGTACATGACCACTGAATCATATATCCAGCCTTTGGCTATAACATTTTAGTATTTACTATCTTTTAAAGAATTTATTTTATTCTATCAGAATCTATTTTTTCTGAAGATTTATGGAAAATAAGTTTTACTTGCTTGAAAAAATTAACACTGCAATAAAAACCTTGATTAATAAAAATGGAGAAATAACTTTATAAACTATTTCCAATAATGACATGAAATGAAAAAGGCTTTTGTAAGACATATGAAAAATTATGCAATATTCTGTTTTACTTGAATTTACTTTTAAATACCTGAAATAGAAAAGGATTTTTTGACATGTAAATAACTCATGCAATATTGGGGCCGGAGAGATAGCATAGCGGTAGGGCGTTTGCCTTGCCTGCAGAATGACAGTGGTTTGAATCCCAGCATCCCAAATGGTTCCCGAGTCTGCCAGTAGCGACTTCTGAGCGTAGAGCCAGGAGTAACCCCTGAGTACTGCCTGGTGTGACCCCCCCCCCCAAGAAAAAAAAAGTATGTAATGTTTTGCTTTACTCAAATTTAGCACTAATTCATTTAATTTAGACAAGACTAAGTGAAAGCAAACTGGAGTTTAACTTCACTAAGTGAAGCTTAGCTTGACTTCATACTAAAATAAGGTGATGTGGAGTTTGAGTGCAGCTTTCTTTTTGTTATTCCAAAACCCTTTTTGCTGTTTTGAGCTTGTTTCCATGTAATTGTTCTATGAGTTTTCTAGTTTTCTATAAACGCCTTTAGCCAAATAAGTGTGTCCTTTCTAGTAAACATCAGATTAATGAAAGAGTGGAGCTAATTTCCAAGAACAGTGCAATTTCCAAGAAGGCAAGAAAGTGGAGAGAGGGTGCCTAGGAAATAGAACATGATGTTGGCATATACTAATGGAGACATTACTTAAATTGATAAAGCAAAACATTTGTCCATAAGAAATATTAAAGGAAAGCTAGAGGTTTTTTTTTGTTGTTGTTGTTCCTAAAGCATCAGGCACTAGGTTTGAACAAAATTGAAGTTCAAATAAAACCATGGAGAAGCCTTGAGAGTTACTTTAAAGTATAAATTAAAAGTACTCAGATTTGGTAATTTTATTGATGATTTTGAGGGACTATGATATGCAGGACATCAAAGCAAGATTAACCATAAGTAAAGCAATCACCTTAATACCTATACTCTCTATCCTGAGGTAGTCCAAATGTCAATTGAAACTGAATTTGTCCACAGGAAAAATCAATTCTGAAGTATGTAAGCATCATTTGTGAGCATCAGGCTATATATTCTGAATAGAAAGATTATATATTAAAATTATAGTAAATTTTTGGGGCCGGGCGGTGGCGCTGGAGGTAAGATGCCTGTGCTAACCTAGGACAGACCGCGGTTCGATCCCCCGGTTCCCCAGATGGTCCCCCGTGCCTGCCAGGAGCAACTTCTGAGCGAATAGCCAGGAGTAACCCCTGAGCGTCACGGGTGTGGCCCAAAAACCAAAAATAAAATTATAGTAAAAAGAAATTTATATTTATTTGTATGGGAAAGTAAATTATTTATCAATCTTCTTTAAATTGGGTATATTTTATGATTACAGTGAGTTTGGAATATAGTCTAATTTATAAAGCATTCTGTTTACTTAAAATTCTAGTAAATATCATCAAGATCCCCTTTACAATATTTTTAAATATTGCTCTCTTTTCTTTTAGATACTAAGTACTAGATACAATTTAGTACTCATCATTCTAAAGGAATTATTTATCCCTACTTGAATATAACTCTTACTTTTGTATATTTACTACTGGCAGTCTACATGGCTTCATATCTTTTATCTTTTAAAGATCAGAATTAGTCTACATTCCATATTTATGCTCTTAGATTCAAATAATCTTTTGTTTTGTTTTGTTTTTGGGCCACACCCGTGACGCTCAGGGGTTACTCCTGGCTATTCGCTCAGAAGTCGCTCCTGGCAGGCACGGGGGACCATATGGGGAACCTGGGGATAGAACCGTGGTTCGTCCTAGGTTAGCGCAGGCACCTTAGCTCCAGCGCCACCGCCCGGCCCCAGATTCAAATATTCTTAGGCCTTCTAGGACATTGAACTTTTCCAATCTAAGCAGCTTCTTAAGGCTACTACTGTCCTGTTAGTAGATTCTTGGTTATTGCTTTCATATCCTGATTTTTTAAAACCGAAGTTTGCATATGACATTAAAATATATTTTAAATATCTACCTAAAATAAGACTTTCTAGAATTAGAGAGAGATCTTAGCCTTCTTGGGGAGGGACCTGAAAAGCGGAAAACTATATTATCTTTTATAACTCCATATCAGATACTTCAATTTATCTGTCAAGTGCTTTTCTTTTACATATAGTTTCTTTTATTATTGAAATTAAAAATTAGTTATTTGTTTAATTTGGTAAATTACTTGAAAGATCCAAGAATCCATTATCATTATTTGTGTGATAATGTTCTCAGCATCCCAATACAAAAATAACCTTAAATTAAAGGAAGGTTTTAGGCAATAGAAGGAACCTATATTTGTCTTTTTGATGTTTACAAACTATAGATTGAGAAAATCTTAATCTTCAATTATTAAGGTCTGCAATCAGGAAAAGGCAGAAAAAATTGTGTAGTATTTTGTTTATTTTATTCTTTTATGTTTCAAAGAATTCTACATACTAGCCAATGGAGTATAAATCTGATATAGTTATGAGAATTCCCCAGGGGAAAGTCATGCATGATCATGTACACTTAAAGATCCTAGAGATCTACTCTAACAACCTTATTGTAGTTTTTAAACTTTTGATAGTGGGAGGTGTTTGCTTATTCAAATTTTCTCATTATCTGAAACTGTCCTTGATTATATGAGTTTGTTTACAAAATCTTTCCCTTTCTCCAATCATTGACTCAGTAGTTTATCCCTTTCTTCTCCATGCATTGCTAAGTTCAAGTTTGATGATAATCCTCTGTCTCCTCTTAACATCAATATGTGACTGCATTTTCTGTTACATATTGGGTTTTGCTTTGATAACATTAATGACTTTTTAAATAATAATATGCTACCTGGAATAACAAAATTTATGGCTTTTATTTTATTGGTGACTTTATAATGCTTCTGAAAAAAAGTGATAATGAATTAATTTGCAATTAATGAAGAAGTCTAAAATAACTGATCTAGACTGAATCATGTTCTTAGTTTATTTAAAAATAGAAGTAAGCCGTCAGGACAACATTGATAATTTTTACAGTCAAGTGTTTATTTAACACTTGCAGAGTAGGTGTTTTCCCAGAAATCAGAACTTAATGCATTTCCTAAGGTAATTTTGACATGGATAGTATATAGACCATATTTTATGAAACTTTGTATTCTATTACTGTAAGTGATATTGGTGAAGTTAGATCCCAAGATGTAGAAATCATTGGTGGGGTCAGATCCCAGGTGAGCAGAGTACTCACAAAGTAGCATCCACCAGTTTATTATAGGTGGAAAATGAATATTTTTATTAGGGGAGAGTAGGGTGTGGAGTCTGTGTTAGCCAATTAGGTAGGATGTGAGAGGGATTCAAATAGGGTGTGTGCTTCTATGTTTAGGGAAAGGAGGATAAGTGCATTAGGAAAACAGGGTGTGTGCTTAAAATGATTAGCTACAATTACAAATATTGTTTTCTAGATATTTGAGTATTTAAGCCAAATTGATTCCTTTTCGGAAAGGTAGAAAAAAGGATTTAGAGTTTTATATATTACTGTAAAACATATTTAAATACAGTAAAAGAAATTATATAGTAGAAAAATTCTTGATATATATCTAAATATATGGTCTTGGGGCCGTATTTGTCTATGTTCCGTTATTACCTCTTACTCTGGTCAGGGATTACTCCTGGAGTTCAGGAGACAATATTGTGAGCCTGGGATTTAATCTAGCTTAGCCATGTTCAAGGTAACTACTATACTCACTGTTCTATCTCTTCCATGGTTTAGACTATATTATTTGAGCAGTTATAGAAAGATGCCAGTCTTTGATGTCTACATTCATTCAACACCTAGCAAATTTTTCTCAAATATCTACACTAAACTTTGTTGATTATTTTCAGACTTGTAAAATGCAAAAATATACAAAAATTTGGGTGCATATAAAATTTTTTCTGCTCATGCACATATAATATATACATATTAAGGGTATAAATATTGAGGGGAGTAAGGAAAGACAGAGAAAGAATGGGTGAAAATAAAAGGAAGTAGGAATAGAGCAGGTCCTCTCTAATTTGGAACTATATTCTTGGCAAGGTAACCACCCTTCCTGCACTATCTTTCAAGCACCTGTCATTTTTTTGTTCTTTAGTTAAATATACTTATCTAAACATAAATACTCAGAGAAAACATTAGAAACAACTATATGAATATCATCAAAACAATAGGACATTCATCTAGCAGTTTGTCACTTTGTTCCTGATCTCTTTTGAAAATAAAACAATATCACAATCCAACAATCGCATTAAGATTTATTTACCTAACTTTTATGAAAATTATGTTTGGACAAAAATCTTCATGTTAATGTTTATAGGAGCATAATTCATAATCTAATCCCTGAATGTGCTCAAAGTGACAGCCAATAGACATAAAGATAAACTGTTTACCATTTGAGGTTTTACTTTTTAAAACTATTAGGAAAACAATTTTTAAATCTGTAAGTACTCCTTAAATATATGGTGCTATATGAGCAATGCTAATGAGAATTTGCTTATAAAGGTGATAAATAGGTTAGTGATATTCTGAATATTGCTGATGATGGAACATGCTGACTTGGTGAAGTACAGAACACTCCTTAAGTTATTCAAACTATCCTAGGCCATATTTAATGTTTTATGCATGGCACTATAAAGTTATTAAGTCTCAGAACATGTCTGAATACAGTCATAATGTTAATTGTAACTTAAAATATATTTTAAGCTTTAGGAGATGCGATGTGATGTCAGATTCCAGGCAAAGTCTGGCCTTACCCAGGACTGCTTAGGGTGGAACTGAAAACCAGAGATGGGAGTGAACTAAATCAAACCTCCTGGAGCAAGTGCATTCAGAAGACTATTTATTACCAAGGAATAAGGAAAATTTAAATATTAAGACAGCCAATAGTATTATATAATTTAAGTTTACTGGAAGATTGAGTAAAAGGAAGGGATGTTCATTACTGGTCAGGTTTATGTTTAACGCATTAGATCTTCGAGTGTGACCTATATGACAAGAGGGAAAATGATCTATATGATCAGAGGAAACACATTAAGTGGGAGGCGGCTCTATTATTATATGCCAGGTTTTCTCTAACTGATGCTAATCTCCCTTACCCAGCGGGGGTAATGTGCCTTGGCCTATAGGTTCCTGTTTTCAGGGGATACGATCAGCATTCAGCAGCGGACATGAGAGTCTGTCTTGCTAGAGGGCAATCTTAAGGGGTCCAAACCTGTCCTTGAAGGGCCCTGGCTCCAATAAGCTTGGCTATTTTACTTTGAAGTTCAAAATATACTGTTCAAAAATGAAACATAAATCGTAAATATAAGTTTATTAAAATCACTAAAAATGAGAAAAATGTTAAATTAGAAATTTAGGAATAAGAGAATATAATATTAAAGCTAAATGGATATTTTATATAACTAAATGTATTACATATATATTTATAAGCACTAATAATAAAATTTCCCTTGCTTTGTAGACTTATAATTTTAAAATCACTATACATAAATACTACAATGGAATTATAGAATAGGTGGACTGGATATGGTAACAATCATAGTTTTCAGTGCTGGGGGGGATGATAGAGTTAAGTTACTACTAATAAGGAAGACAAGAATGATCAGATAGTACTGATTAAAGTTAGAAATCTCACATGGATACATATTTAATTTAATATAGAGATACATAAAAAATTTAAGTAAACTTGTGAATATTCACCGGTTAATATCCATGGAATCTATGTTTTTGATATCATGTAAAAACAATGACAATCGGGCAGATTTTATATACTGTGAAATCATGATATGTGTGTTCCACAATCCCCAGAGTGGGAGAGGGATTCCCATGCCCCCAATATGGGTAGGACAAGAGAAATGGGTCTGGAAGCAATTCCGATGCAGGAAATAATCCACACACATTTGGGAAGGAATAGCAGGCCAGGAACTCACACTTTATAAAGCCAGCTGCTCCATCATGTGGAATGATGATCCAAGATGGCAGCTTTCCCTCCAGGCCTCCAAGCAGCCCCTTTTGTTGGGGGGGAGAGAGGGGGGAAACAAAGCTTGCCCCAAAGGGGTGGGCCAGGGTCAGATGAGGAGGCTATGGGGAAACATCTTTTTTATATGTAAACGAAAGGAACCAATACAGTGATATCTAATTAGAAGGCAATATGAGGACCAATTCAAAGGCCTCATTACATAGAGAGAAAAAACAGCTAGTACCAACAATATATGGTTCCAGATCTTGGTGTCCAATATTATATCTAATAAAATGTATTGCATTATCTAGGAAAAATGGTTACTTGTTAAACTCGAGTAAGGAATATACAACATAGCCTAGCATAGTATATGTGGAAATGTAAAGAGTCAATAAAAGAAAAACAAACCAAGAAAAGAATCTTACTATGTTATCTTAACTATTAGCTACTATTTAGCTATTAAAATTTGGCCATTAGTTGGAAAGAGGAAGAGGGTAGCAAACTCTGATGGAAGATGTGGTTCTAAAACTTTATATGCATGAAACCTTTTGTTAATAGTGTAAATCAGTGTCTAAAAATATTGGGGGGGGGTTAAGATAAAACTACTCTACAGTTCAATTACTTTAGAATTTATAGTTTCGTTTTAAGGATATAAAGATGGCATTTTATTATTTAGCTTTCAAGTGTTTATATATTTTAATTCAATTTCAAAGTAAAGGCTTTTGTAATGGGAAAAAGAAAGGAAACATTTTAAATGGAATCCCACAACTCAGAGATAATGAGCAGTCAAGTTCCACTTTTTTGCTTGTTTGCTTGTTTGTTTATTTCTTTGTTTTGGGGCTACACTATGCAGCACTCAGGTTACTCCTGCATTTCTATTCAAAAACTAATCATGGCAGGTTTTGGGGACCATATGGGATTCCAGGGATCAAACTCTGCTCTGCCCTGGTCAAGGCAAATGCCCTAATCACTGTGCTATCCGCTCAGGCCCCAGGTCTCACATTCTGAGTCAGAAAAGTCAGAAGAAAATAAAACAAAAAAACGGAAATACACAGTAGCCCAGTTACTTGACTCATTTATTTTTTTCCTCAAACAAAAATAGCTTCCCTCATTTCCACTGCTTCTCTTTCTTTCCTCTTCATTATTCTACTCTTTTCATCAATTTGGCTTATTCCCATAAGAATGCTAAAAAGAAAGCCCTCATATAGCATATTTTTTACTCAAAGGACTAGTAGAGTTGTGAGGCCACTGCTGCTGTAGGTACCTTCCCTAGGGTGCTTCGAACCTAACACAGAGAGACTGTGCTATTACTGAGGAGTATGTTTCCCTCACACTTTCAGCCCTGTTACCTCTCCAGAGACTGCCAATGCAAGAAGCAATTAGGACTCATTGTGGTTGACTACCTTTTAAAATAGAAACCATCTCAAAATCCATCTAAGAGTTTGCCTTACTTTCAGCTTCCTTATAGACTGCAGGGACATTTAGTGACAATGCTGAGAATTACCCAGATTATCCAAGGAAGCATGTAATAGTCCAATTACTGACACTTGTGTGTAGTCTTTTCGTGAACTTTCTCAGAAAGCAGGAAAGGATAGTCTGCAGTCGGGGTGGAAGCAGTGGGAGGAAAGGAATCTCTTGTGGAAATGAAATTGTTTCCATCAGTGACTCAAAGACTCCAACAGATGAGATGACGACCAGAGGCTGTGATGTGTTTTAATGACAGTTGCCATAATGGTTGTTGAAAAGGCATTTCTACTGGCTGTGGGCTCTTCTACCAATTTTATGTCCATTATATGTTTGTGAAATTAACTTTAGGGACAGTAAGTGATATTTATTGTTTTGATTTTTTAAATTTTCTCCTTGTTTGATAATCTCAAAAACTTTAAAAAAGCTTAATCAAAAGAAGAAAACAAATATTATTTGCTCATTGTCACCTATTCTGTCACACCATGAAAAGAATCTCCTTCTCTTGCATTTAAAGAAATACTTATCCAATTTAATATAACTATAAAGTGAGGCAAATTTCACTAACTTTTTTATAAAATTCTGTTAAAAATTTCATTCTTCAAGTAAAAAAAAGAATGTTTCTGTATTAATGATAGCTATTATTTTGTTGTTATAAATGATCTGTGATTTCACTTACATCAGTCCAATTGTATATAAAGAAAATATTCATAAAGCCAGAGATGAGTAGTAAAATTCCTCAGAATGTTTCGAATCCTTTAAGATTTACCTTTAATTTCAAAAATGATTAAGGATATATTTGGATAATTGTCTGAGATTTTCCCTGTTAGATCCCTTTCTACTCTCAACTTTCACCTTTAAAAACATTCCTAAACATTTTCTATTTTGTAATAGGATATTTAAAATTACAACATAAACATATATGCAGACCATCATAAATATATTTCTGGAGTACTGGAAATTGTGTGCAATTATGTCTATAAATCATTTGCTCATCTCTTCCTTGTAAGAGCATCTGTGTTTCTTTCTCCATGATGCCTCATTTCTATAGTTTATAATTTTAATTTTGAAGCATTCTGTACTCTAGATCATTCTACACTGGGCAATGGCAGCTGCATTGCCTCAAGGAATTATATGGAAAAATCTGAGTTCTGTGGACAAATAAATTTAAATGAATATATAGGTGAATATATATAGAGAGAATATATTTCTGTGCTTATAAGGAAATTAACTCTGGCACTTCCCTATCTTTATATTATATAAAAATATATAAATAAATGGTTTTACCATTTCTGTTAATTGAACAGTATTCATCCAAATATATTATCTAAGATCTTTTTTTTTTTTTTTGCCTATTCTCGGTGGCACTCAGGGCTTAATCCTGATTCTGCACTCAGTCTTATCTTGGGATGCTTATCATTTGGAATGCTGTGGGATTGAACCCGCATCTGTCCTGGGTCATCTGCATACAAGGCAAATGCCCTACTGCTGTGTTACCACTCTGGCCCCTCAGAGCCTAAATTTCTTAAAATTCATCTATCTGAAAAGTAATCATTGCAAGGGTTGCTAATATAATGAAATAAAGACATACCTTGAATGTTCTGATGGGATGGTACCACCACAAGTTCCAATAACTACATACAAGTATTCTATAATATGTGAAGACACAGTATTAAAAGACAGAGACAATGAAGGCAAAGTTTGACTTGATGCTGACAAAAGTGTAGGCATGCCAGTGTAGCCACCTAAAGATGAAAGAGGCAAAGAAGCTGTTTTTCTTTAATGAATTTTTTTTCCACAAAGGGTGTGAATCTAAAGAATTAGATCTTTAACATTCCAAATTGTAATATAATACATTTTTGAAGTTCTTAACTTTCGTGTTTGGTAATTTATTAAAGAAACATTAAGAAACTTAATGTGTAGGGGGCATAAACAAATCCTGGCTAAATATTTATAAGTATTGTGCCTCAAAGTTTCATTGAATTAGCAGAAACCTTTAAGATCTTTCTCAGCATAACTCTGATATTCTTACT
This sequence comes from Crocidura indochinensis, assembly GCA_004027635.1. Lineage (NCBI taxonomy): Eukaryota > Metazoa > Chordata > Mammalia > Eulipotyphla > Soricidae > Crocidura > Crocidura indochinensis. Next base: position 8,541 of record PVKC010008040.1, on the reverse strand, counting down.
TTGTTTTTTTCCTACAACTGCAATGTTTAATACTGGGACTACATGTGGCTACTGAATAATTGACATGTAGCTATTGGAACTGAAAAATTTAATTTGAAATTGCTTTCAATTTTAATCCACTTAAATGTTTCAAACTTGTAGCTGACTCAGTTATTGGAAAACTCTTAAGTATGATTAGAACAATTTATATATGTAAATTTATTTTCAACTATACATTTTATAAAATATAAATGCATATCCCAATGGAAATTTTGTTTCAGTTTGAGATGCATTAATATATAATATGTATCAATTTTACAAGCTCTGTAAAAAATAGTAAAATGTTCAATGTTAAAGTTACAGTAAAATTTAAAAAGTTATTTATGAGTTTGGTATTGATTAGATCTGATAATGGTAATAGTTAATGTTATATGATAAAATATTATAAAGTTAATTCTTGGAGCTGAAGAGATAGTACACCAATGGAGTTTCAATGTCTGGTCCTGTTAGCACTATCAGTTATAATTCTTGAGTATAAAAAAAAGGAGTAAATCCTGAGCATCTTGGGTATGGTTTTAAAAAATCCACTTTAACTTATTGAGATAGGATGGTGCTAAATCAAAATTTGAAATGACTGTTGAAATTTTACTATTTTATGTTCTTTTGTTTTACTTTATTTTGGAACCACACCAGAGGTGTTCAGGCTTATTTTTTACTTTGAGCTCAGGGATCTCAACTGGTGGTGCTCTGGTTATTACGCATGGTTCCAGGTATCAAGATTGGCTCAGCCATGTGCAAGGCCAAGTGCCTTCACTACTACACTATATTTCTAGACTCATTTTGTTTCTTTTAAAGTGTTATTCTCTAGTCACCTTTTTTTAAGCCAGTCAAATTGAGCAGTGGGGGGGTGTTATATACCAAATTTTGTCATATGAAGGTCAATAAGTTCTGATAAACCACTGTCATCGGACCAGCCTCTAGTCACCTTTCTATGTCATGTGTAATCCAGCCTACTAATCCTTGAAATAAGGCTACTTCCTGTTGCTTATAGACTAAGTCTTCCATTCAGTTTATTATCTTGTGATATGCTATGATCATGTTTTCACTCTCAATGATTAACTTGTATCTTTTGTAAAAAATAAAAGTACTTGTTGGGACTAGATTTCAATAATGCATTTAAAGCAATAATTACTGACTAAAGGGTAGGTTTTTGCTATTTAATTTGAGGGTTTTTACAAGATTTGGCAAATAGTCATTTGTCTTGAAGCATTTAAGTTTCCAGAGCATTGAGCCTTTGCATACCTCATATTGATATCTCTTGACTAGTCTATCTGATGCATATTTTTTGTTATTTTTAATTTACTTGTTTTCCTTGTGAATCTCTCAAATAATTTTAAACTTACATTGTTAGAACTTGTATAAATAAGCTATTTCAATTAAACTGATTAATGCTTTTACTTTAATAGTAAATATTTCTAATCTTTTCATTAATAATTTTATTGTGACCAAAGTGAATTAAAAAACTTTCATAGAAATATTTAAGATACATAGTAACAGTAAATTAAGATCATTCCCACCACCAGTGCTGTCCTCACTCCACCTCTATTCCCAGCATACATCCATATCTCCCTCATAAGCGCCCCCCACCCCCACCCCTGGACTGCTAGTGTAACTGCTCCCCTCTGTGGGCATCTATTTTGTTGTCAATGACTTTAGGTTTGGTGTTTCAGTATGATCAATTTTTATTTCTGCTCAATATTCATACATCCTGGTACCCTCCATTTCCCCTCCTCAATTCATGAGGCAGAACAAGATGATTGAAATTATGTGGTTCTGTTGGAAAAATAAAACTGAGCGGATTCTGTCTAGAAGTTATAAATATCAATTTAAAGAAGAAAGGAAAAAAGGAAGAAAAACAAAACAAAAAACGAAAAGTCAAGAAAAGCATTTAGAAAAAAAGCATCCAACTACTAAAAACAACTACCATCAAATAATAATCACGAGATCAAAAGAAAATAAAAAACTAAAATAATAAAAAAGAGGAAAAAAATTAAGAAATTTATAAAAGAGAAGAAAAAAGTAAAAAAGTAAGAAAAAATAAATAAAATAAAAATGAAGGAAGGAAGACTGGTGTGGCAAGGTTTTGTGCTTTTTTTTTTTATTTTGCATATGCACAGTAAATATTGAGAGAAATTAGAAAGGGAATTCCGTTGGCCTAAGGATATAGGGTATATTTCTAATCTTTTATTATAAGAACAATTTATGTTTTTAAAGATTTGGTGATTTTTTGGATTCTAGGATATATTCCGACAAGTGGTATTGCTGTATTATATGGAAAATCATAGTTTTTGAGAAATATCCAAAATATTTTCCAAATGTCTTATCTAATCAAGATTCTCACCAGAAGTGGATGAGTTCCTTTCTCCCCACATCTACAAGCACTGGTTGTTCTTTTTCTTTGTGATGTGTGTCAATCTCTGTGGTGTGAAATGATAGTACCTTACTATGTTGATTTGCATTTTCTTGATGATTAATCATGTGGTGCATATTTTTTCTTTTTTTTTTTTGGTTTTTGGGTCACACCCGGCAGTGCTCAGTGCTCAGGGGCTACTCCTGGATCCATGCTCAGAAATTGCTCCTGGCAGGCACGGGGGACCATATGGGGCACCGGAATTCGAACCAATGACCTTTTTACATGAAAGGCAAATGCCTTACCTCCATGCTATCTCCCGGGCCCCATATTTTTTTCTTGTGTATTTTGACAATCTATATTTCTGCCAGAGTTAAGGTCCAGGTTGTATTCCTTAGAGGAATGCTGGTATATAAGAGATTGTATACAGGCCTCCTGCCCTCGGGGCATTTCCAGTAGGCATCAGCTTTCTGATAATTGCAATGAGACTTCAGATCATTATCTATATCTTCTTTTGGACTAATTGATTTTACCTAAACTGGAATAACTGGAATGTCTTCCATTACAGAGAAGTCAACTATAAAAGATAAAAATTGTATATATGTAGTCTTCTACGACATATTGCCCCTTTTGTCCTTTTCAAGTCTTCCCATCCTCAATAGGTAATTTTCAGTGATGCGGTGAGCAGGAAGAGTTCAAATAGGATTGATTTATTATAGCTAAGATGTGAAAAATCCCACAAAAGTGTCTGCCTAAAATGATCAATCAATTAAGCATTAAAATCAAAATGAAGAAGAAAGTTGAGGCATCTGCAAGAAGTCCCTAAATTAAAGAACAAAATAAACTTGCTTTTTCAGTATACATAGAAAAGAAAGAAAAAATATTTGAAAGAGTCATCTTGTAACCAAAAAAGTTTCAGGCATGCATTCAATTTTTACCAGTATGCTTCTACCAATGACTCAAGAAATTAAAAACGTATGCTTATACTTCTTTGTTTATATATTTATTTTAAGTCTAACTTCACTTTCTTTTCTCTACTTATTTTGCTACTATGCTCATAAAATTCTATCATTTAAATATTTTTCATAGTGTGTTTTGTTTTTCATTTTCTCTTGACTACTCTCACAGTATTATTCACCTGTGTAATTTTTTTTTTGTTTTTGGGCCACACCCAGTGATGCTCAGGGGTTACTCCTGGATATGTACTCAGAAGTCACTCCTGGCTTGGGGGACCATATGGGAAACCAGGGGATCGAACCGCCATCTGTCATAGGCTAGCGCAGGCAAGGCAGGCACCTTGCCTCCAGTGCCATCGCCCGGACCCAGACCTGTATAATCTTTAATGTTCCCTATCACAGTAGAAAAACTCTAGTCCAAAGGTAGGGATTTTCTAAAACATTTATTCTAATGGAATTTGTTAATAATGGCTGCACAAATAGAAATTTAACATCACTGACATAGAATGTAAAGGAACAAGACAAGTTGCTAAATTTTGTGTATGAACTATACTCAAACATCTCTGAGAGGCTACTTTTGTCCCAGAATCATTTAACCCAACTAGATAAACCAAGAAGTTGCACAATTAATAACTTACATGCATTACCAAAATGTGCCTTACAATTCATAATTTCAATAAAAGAAATATCTTATTACATATGTAAATATGGTACTTAAACAAAGAAATTATTATTAAAAACAGATTAAAATATTGTTATATGTACACAAATGCAGGGAATACCTTTACATACAATGAAGAAAATTTAATAGGTACAAAACTTGAAATAGATTTTTGTTTTTATTTTTGTTTTGTTTCACTTATGCCACATCTGGCTGTGTTCAGGGGTCATCTCTGTAAATACTCAGAAAACTGTAAGTGGTAATAGGATGGAACCATTGTTGGCTGTGTGCAGGCAAAGCACCTTACTGACAAGAATATCTCTCAGTCCCCATAACACAGCTTTTTTGATGTCTGACTTTACTGTTACTTGGATAGTACTATAGTGCATACATTTTAAAACTAGTTTTCAAATGTATGCACTATAGGCATATTTTTTTTAAAAATTAGGGTTGGAGTAATATTCATTTGGTAGCATTCTTGACTTAGTGGACCCAGTTTCAATTCTAGGCATGCAATATCATCCACAGAGATCTCTGAAGTAAAGACCTTGAGCACAGAGCTAGGAATAATCAATCCCTGAGTATCCTAGGTTTTTCATCCCCAAAAATAAGCCAAAATAAAAAATAATTAAATCTTAAGATACACTCTGATTTATAAACTGCTCTAAAGGTGGTATTTTGATAAATTAAGGAAACAACTATAGAAAGCATTAATATAGTTATGCCTCTGTATTATATTTTGTGTTATCAACGTTGGAAATTTGGCTATATACAGAAAGAGAAAACAGCTGGAAAAATTGCTATCTTTGAGAGAGTGAGAATTGAAACATACTACAAATTTAAGGAAGTGGTTTTGATGAAGCATAGTTAACATCCTATGTCCTCTGTCCCTTACTTATTCCTTTAAATGAAAAAGAGGTATAGAGGAAGGTAGAATTATAAATATGTAAAGTAACAAAAAATGAGAAAAGGAAGTAATGATTTTTGAGCTCTTTCCTAATTAAGTCTAAGACAATGTCTTAAGTTAATTGAAAGTACAGTAAAGAATGTATAATTTTTAAGGAAGAGACTATATAAAAGTTTCTAGACGAATAGAAAAGTGAATGTTCTAGTACATTATGATTCAATTGCTAAGAACTAGTGAGTTTCTATTTGAGGTTCATGATCATGCAATTAAAATTAAACTAGTTAGCTTCATGATATGATTCTTGCAGAAACATTTAGCTCTTTAGGTGCAAGTACAGAAAAGGTTAATTGTATAATCTTCTCAGAGTTGGAGTTTTGCCAGATGGCTATTACAGAGATTGCTCAGTGTATTTCAAGGATGTAAATATTCACAGATTAAGCAAGAAAGCAGAAACAGGATAAAATAAATGTGATATTTGGTAAATCAAAAATTTTAATAGGAGAAATAACAGAAAAACAGGGAAAATATTTAGTAATACAGGCATGTTTAAAATTGAGATTTATATAAGCTTAACTCTACAGTGTCCTTGAACATGTACTTGAATTGATCAGTGAAAGCAGAGAAAAATGAAGACTTAGGAAAAGAGAAGTGAATTGAATGATTCATTATCGTGGACATTGAATTACTGTGAATAATGGCAACAGTTGTGGTGGAGAGAAGCTATGTGGTTATGTTCTTGATGAAATAAAGAAAGTGACAAGGAGATTAGCAGGTAACTGCAGGGAGTAAGTTAAGATTGTCATTTATCAAGGCAGTGAACATTTTAAATGAGTGGTGGTTTTTGTAAGGGGAGGAGATATTAGGAATATACAAACCACAGGGGAAACAAAGGACACCAACCTAATTTCTGGCCCTGAAATAATAGAGGAAGTAAGATAAAATAGAACTAGTACTTAATATATTTAAAAAAATTTTGATCTCAGTAGATAATTAGGTTCAGATAAAGTATGGAGGAGCTAAAGGAAATGTTTTGATCAGTTAACATTAAGGATCTTGGGAAAGTAAAGAATCTGATGAGATGATCTTGATGAGATTATATTTCATCAAGTAAGCAGGAGAATAAGGAAATATACCTGGATTGAATAAATGATTAGGGGCCGGAGGGTTGGTGCGAGTCTTAAGGTGTCTGCCTTGCATGCACTAGCCTAAGACAGACCATGGTTCGAACCTCCTACAGCCCATAGGGTCCCCAAAGCCTGGAGCGATTTCTGAGTGCATAGCCAGGAGTAACCCCTGAGAACTACCAGGTGTGTGCCTCCCCCCAAATCAAATGATTAGAGAGTTCTACATTCTAAATAATTAATGAAAAAAGTAAGGTTAAGAAACATTGATGGAATAATCCTGATGGATCTGGGATGACTATCTATAAAACTATGGCTATTTGACCTTATATATACAATGGAAGTCCTCACATTTTTGAGAGTTTAGAACAGGAACAGAACAAGTCTCATTTTATCTGTATTCTATAGGGACTTCCTCAATAGGCTCTTTTTCTTTAACATCTTTATTTAAACACCTTGATTACAAATATGATGGTAGTTGGGTTTCAGTCAGGTAAGAACACCCACCTTCACCAGTGCAACATTCCCATCACCAATGACCCAATTCTCTCTCCTCCCCTCCCCATCCCTACCTGTACTCTAGACAGGCTCTCTAGTTTCCTCATTCATTCACATTGTTATGATAGTTCTCAATGTAGTTATTTCTCTAACTGCACTCATCACTCTTTGTGGTGAGCTTCATGTCGTGAGCTGGACCTTCCAGTCCTCCTCTCTTTTGTCTCTGAGAATTATTGCAAAAATGTCTTTTATTTATCTTAAAACCCATATATGAGTGAGACTATTCTCCATCTATCTCCTCAATAGGTTCTACCTGAAAGTTTTATATAACTTAAATGTTAAAACTATTGGTTCACTTGTCAGTTACAATTTAGATAAGTTATAGGGTATCAAATAGAAGGAAAAAATAGACATTTGCATCATCTTGCCTTTATTTGGAAATGGCACAATTTATATTAATTTTTGTTTGTAGAGGAAAATTAAACAGAAGCAAATTAATCCGGAGAAAAGTCAAGTTTAATAAAAAGTTCTGATTTTTTTAGCAGGTATGTTGTTAGACTTCTTGTCAGGGAAAACATGGCAAAGTATAGACAACCCTACCCATTACAAAAGATATGCATCATCTTCCATTCCAGGTTGAATAGAGAACTGTAAGAGCCTAGATCTACATATCTTAATGGTCCCAATTCACAGGTGAGTTGAAATATGGCTTCAATACCTTCCTTCTCTATTCTGTATAGCAAGTGACAGCAGCTTCTGTTGCCTAAAATTTTCATACAATTGACATCAGTTTCACAGTGAAACAGCTCACTTTATTTTTCCCTACACTAGTTATTTTCCGATAAAAAAATCTTGCACTGTGGCTGGAGCTATACCACATCGGTATGGTGTTCGCCTTGCACGCAGCTGATCCAGGACAGATGATGGCTGGAATTCCGGCATCCCATGTGGTCCCCCATCCTTGTTAGGAGCTATTTCTGAATACAGAGGCAGGAGTAACCCTTGAATGCCATTGGGTGTGATCCAAAAACAAAACAAAACTAAGAGTTTGGGGCCAGAGAGATGGCACAAGCTGTGTTGCGTTTGCCTTGCATGTGCTAACCTAGGACAGACCGCAATTTGATCCCCTGGCATCCCAGATGGTTCCTCAAGCCAGGAGCAATTTCCAGGAGTAACCCCTCAGCATGGCGCAAAAAGGAAAAAAAACTGTACAGTGAGTGATATCGATTATATTAGTAGTCCACAGCTTTCACTTATACTTCTTATCAAATGCAAAACATTTGGAAATTAGAATGATTAATATAATAATTTTATGGTTAGATTCTTTAATGTTTATGTTGACTATAATAATAAAATCCTCCTATATTCAAATATGTAATTTTCAATAATAAAAGAGGCTCAGGGGGCAGGAGCAGTGACACTAGAAGTAAGGCATCTGCCTTGCAAGCGCTAGCTTGGGACGGATCATGGTTCAATCCCTGGGTGTCCCATATGGTCCACCCAAGCCAGGAGCAATTTCTGAGTGTATAGCCAGGAGTAACCCCCGAGCATCAAATGCGTATGCCCCCCCCCCTCAAAAAATTCAGTATAGCAATCTATTATAAGAACTCATTTATAACTTCTGGGACAAAAATTAAAAACACGGCTGAGAACAGATAAGATGTGATTTTATAAACACCTGCCAAAAACGTTCTCTTTGAATTTTTTGTAAGTTGCTCTATTAATAGCATGCTTAGTTTATTGCTCTGTTTAGTCTATTTTGTTAAAAATAAGTTTGATGCTTTATCCAAAACATTCCATTGAATAGACTTTTTCCTTATATGTTTCAACTACTTCAGAAAGACTTCTCTTTGATAGCCCATAGACTATGTTATCTATTACTGTCATTTGTTCCTGAAACGCTATCTTATATTCCTATAAGTTCTTCCTATCTTATAACCTGTGTCATTTTTATATTATTAGTCATTTAGTTATCTGTATATAAATAAGGAGGAATACATAGTTTTTTT
>PVKC010008039.1:0-28698 GCA_004027635.1 Crocidura indochinensis | reverse complement strand
TAGTGCTTGCAAGGCAGACACCTTACTTCTAGCGCCACCTCCTTGGCCTCTATTTATTTAAACTGATTATATTTAGGAAAAATTATTTCTTTTTGAGTGTGTTTTGTTAAGTGGGTAAAACTAACTGCCTTGGTGCATATTAGTGCTATGGGGTGAATTTGCATAATTATTTGATTTCCTAGAATAAAAATCTAGTTTCAGCTGGTTTAAGTTGGGTGGTACGGTAGATGGGTAAAAGAAATTTTTGGTTTGGAATAGTGAATATTCCAGGAATGGAGCAGAAGCAGATGCTATTATATCCAGCACTTCTAGTATGATACTTTGAATTTATCTATTTCCATTTCTTAGTTGTTTCCTTTTTGAATGGTGGAGGGCTGGAACTGGATTATTAGGTAACTTCTGGTAACTTCTTTCAGTGGCCAACAGCTAGTTTGGCCATACAAAATTTTCCTTCTCCACAGTTCTAGTAAATGCAAGGGATGTAATTGTCCATCTTGCATCATGTGCCTATTATTGAATCAAAGGTCTGAAGGTCAGTCTTAAGCAGTCTTCAAAGAGTATGGATGGAAAGAGTGATTTCCCAGTAGTTGGTATTTCTAGAAACAAGTGGTATATGCCTTGCACAGACAAAAATATTACTATCAATATTACATAAAGAGAAATGGCACAAGAAGCAGAAAAATAACTCAACTGGAAAGGGAGAAATATATTTACTTGATAAAAACTACTATGGAAATTCTTTTCTGGGGCTTTGTTATTCACCTGGTAGAGTTAATTTTTTGTACATTAAAGATGTTGCTGGGAGGGGAGAGGGGCGAGGAAGGGCAAGAAATCCTTGACTTTAGGAACAGTTTTGCAATATTATTTACAGTTTTTTCCAGCTAAAATATAACTCTCAAATATATCTCTAGGAATACAGCATGAGCTATAAGTACTTTTTGATGGATTTGTTTCAATAGTTTCAATGCTTATCACACTAAAGGATTTCCCAGGCTTTTTTTTTTTCTCAAAACCCATATTTTCTGTGAGCTACATTTGTTTCCCATCTTTCCATATTATTTGAATAGTTTGAATATGTCCTTTTAATGTGCCTCCCAGTTTCCGTGCTTTCTATCACACCACCAACGCTCTGTCTGGCAGAAGCTGGGACCACGGCTGCTGTCTTTCTTCCATAGTAAAGGGCTGTGGTGTGCAAAGAACTTCATGCTTTTTTTTTCCTGATCTGCTTTGCATAACTGCCTGGAAGAAAGTACTTTTATGGATCATCCCAAAAAGGGAAATATATTTAACAGTATTTTGCTTTAGCATATTTTATGCATTAAATCCACTTAAAATACTATTACAATGTAATTTTACATATAACAAACTTTTCTCAAATGTTAACCAATGACAAACTGATTTTAGAATACATTTGGTTGTACAGCATACATTAAACTGAGAAAAATTAAAATAATTATTAAGGTTTATTAAAAACTTAGGATTTTAGTGTCCTATAAAAGCTCTTGATATAATGTTTAAAAGGGACATTTAGAGATAATACAGTTTAGAAATAGGAAATAAACTCATCTTTTTACCAAATCTGATCATTGGTGATGGTAGCTTGGAATACTGCTAAGATCAGAGTCAGTGGGAAAAAAGTGCTGGGATAATATATGTGTGTGTGTGTGTGTGTGTGTGTGTTTATGTATGTATGCAATGCTTAAAGAAAGATATGGTAGTTCCAACTGATTTTATATTTGCCAACTCTACTCAATTTCTTATTTAACAAAATCATTAATAGACATATCACATGAAGATCACATTCATAGCTATTGGGCTTCAGTCTTTTTAGTTCAGTCTTTCAATGTTTGCTCAAAGGCTACTTTCAGAGGGAATAATTGAGAGAGGCCTGTGAAAACAGAATAGATCTTGACATATCCAACATTAGTAATAATTTGATGAATGTGACATTTTTATTAAATGTTACATTTCTTTATAATATAAGGAACTTATGGGGCCGGGTAGTGGCGCTGGAGGTAAGGTGCCTGCCTTGCTTGTGCTAACCTAGGACGGACTGCGGTTCGATTCCCCGGTTCCCCAAATGATCCCCCGTGCCTTCCAGGAGCGACTTCTGAGCGAATAGCCAGGAGTAACCCCTGAGCGTCACCGGGTGTGGCCCAAAAATCAAAAATAAAATAAAATAAAATAAAAGGAATTTGAAAATAAGCAACCATGTACTATATGTCAGGTAAACACAGCACTTGAGAAAAATGGATGAATTTAGCCTTCCAAAGACAATCATTTTTCTATCAGAAGAAACTGGTTTGTGTCATAATTCATCTTTTAACCCCAAATTCCACTTTTCAGGCACAGATGAAGTTGAAGAGTACATATATATATGTCACATATGCAGTATATATTGTCCATTTTCCTAAAAATGTGTTCTTCGGTCTCTGTGATAAATCTCCTATAAGTGAAATTATATTTAAGAAAATAACCTTATTATAAACCTGATTTTTAATAACAGGTGTTTAACGTGTGCATGAGACATGCAAAATATGCTGATGCAAATAGATGATTGCATGTGCAAAAATATGCAGATTAATGTGCAAACAGATGTTCAAATAATTTCCCATTATTGCATGCCATTACCTCTTTTGAATGCACAACTGCATATTTGTATATGGATATGTTTGTATTGTTTGTATTTCATGTGTGCAATTTATATATGTCTTTTCAAGGATTTGTCCACAACATGTCCTTAATTGGGCAGCCTTAACTTCCAATGGATTTTCGGATTCCTGAGACAGTTTTCTGCTGGGAAGGAGAAAATACTATGGTTTACCCTTAGAAAGCTCAGTATCATCAGAAGATAAATGCCAATTTTTATCTGTCTCTCTTTGTTAGAAATGTGGTCCTCTCCTATCAATACAGCTTTTGATGTCAGTGTAATAAAATGTAAAATCTGTGCAGATTCTCAAACTGTCAAAATAGTATGCACTTAGCAAGACTTATCTACTTCTTTTTAAGTGCTTAATTTTTTGTTTTGTTGGTTTTTTACATCTCCATTCCCACAGTTTTATCAGTGCTAACAGACATCTCCATAAAAATACTCTTGATTTTGAGGTAAGGGAAACTTTAACTTATAAAAAATTCCTTTAGGAATCTTTTTCTGAATTATTTCAGATATCTGATTAAGCAATGAAAATAAAATATAGATATAAAATTATGTAAAATATAGATTTATTTTCATAGCCAGTATTTCAGTTAGGTTGTTCCAAGTTGATCTATTTTATCATTAAGTTGATTTGGCCCATATCTAATTACAAAATGTGTATAGCATCATTGGTAAACTAATGCTGAAAAGCTTGATGTGCTCTCTAATGCTTCTCACATTTTAACTTTATTTCAAAGTATATAAGCAAAGATATATTACCATTTTCCTCAAGCTGGCATTGTTTCAAAACTCCATATATTATGCTATTAAAGTGACATTTTAGTCTGACATCATTGTTTTCAAATTATCTCTCAAAGAAACATTGATATGCATACCAAATTCTCTACCCCCACTCAGAATAGAGAGGTGTCTATATATTTAAATAGAATTAAAATACCAATTAGGTCCTGGGGTGCTAGAAGAAGTCCCTGATGGAGCATTGCTCTTATGTTTTCTAAAAAAAAAACCAGGGTGAATCATATACTTTTATTCAAGTATGAAACATCTCAAAGTTCAAAGTCTCATTGTTTGAAGATATTAAAAATTAAGACTGTTCAAATCAGTAAACCATCATTATTATGAATGATGATTTAAGTGCATAATTTACACTGGAAAATAATTTTAGGCTATCTTATATGTGATTTGTAAAGCAAAATGTTACATGTTTCAGTGATGAAACCTGAATCTGAAGAAAGGTTCATTGTTCTTTACTTTTGAGACCTCCTCATTATTTTCTACTTATTATTAAGAATACTAAAGCATTAAATCAAAAGTTCTATCAACTCAAATCTTCCAGCTATGCCTGTCTGTGCACAGGACCCTGTCTGTCTGTTTCCTCTATTGCACTATTTTGTTTGTACTACTGTAATCATTTTGCTGGCCCAGATCTGTGTGGGTGTGCTGGCAGCTTTACAACAAAGTTACATGGGAACAGAGTTAAGGTTGAATATTTATTAGAAGAAGCCATCTGGCGTCAGGCTGTCTGTACAGGGGGGCTTGCTTCTTTAGTAGGCTCTTCTCTTTCTCTATAGTTCTTCCTCCCTTTCTCTTTCCTGTTTCCCCACCCCCTCCTCATGCACAGTTCTTAAAAAGTTGAATGCGCCTCTTTAACCCATTTAGCATGTCCTTTGCATTTGGTCAGATTTTTCTGTTTCTTTTAGAATGTTTCTCTTTCTTTTTGAAGAACAGCTTGTTGCTTTTTTCCACGATGACAGCACTTACTGAGGGCCACCAGTAGAAGGTACCAAATCTGCCACAATGGACTAGCCACTTCCTATGTGGGCCTTACAAGTTGCCTTAAATATCCACTTCCTGTTGGCTGTCTTTCTGCTTTCGCTCCAATGGGCAAACCAATATGTCAGTACTCCTCTTTGGAGCTAGCGTCCATGTAAACTTAGAAGCTTTCTTAGAGAGTTCCTGTAGTCTACAGCCATTTTGCTTTACCTTGACTAAAATATTCCTTGTTAAGCACTTGGAGTTATTTTTTTATTACAAATATTGGTGTGAAAAATATTGCGCATGTTGTTAATTTTACTGCCTTGGGGAGATGCTTGTCATTCTTTTGGAAGTTGTAATTGAAACTCTTTTCTTGCCTTTGTGTAATTTGCCCCCTACTACATGGTCTGTGCTAAATTCTCTCCCTTACCTACAGTTTTTCTCGGTGTCCTGCATATGGTACTAATATTACTAATTTTAAAAAACATCGTATATAACCAGGAAAGTCAGTAGGGAGGAGGATCATGAAGAATCATATTTGAAAATTGGTTTAGACATGGCAACAAATACTTCGTAATGCAAAAGGAGTCTTTAATTCCTGCTTTGCTTATAGGATGACAGCCAAATTCTGGGTTAGTGTCCTTTAAGCCCTAATATTAACTTTCCCCACCCTCTGCAATGTGGGAAATAGCCCAGTGAGAGATACCATGGGTGACTGTTTCATGAAAGGAAGGCTCCTTGTAAGGTCTGTAGTGTGCTAAATTTTGTTTATCTTGATATTGCAAGGGCTCATGATTTGTTTGCCAGTTTTCCATTGCCAGAACACAGGAGTCACAAAAGTCAGATGAGAAAAATAAAAAGGCCACTAGAGTATTTGAAATCTCAAGTACAGATAAAGTATCTACAGTTGAAAAATCCTGAATCAAATTCAGTTTCAAAAAAGTTTCTGGTCTATTTTTTTGGAAAATATACATGCATATACTGTATGTTTACAGATATGTGTATACATAAATATATATATATATATATATATATAATATTCATTTTCTCATATAGGCTATGGCCTGTCAATCACTTTAAGTAAAGAGCTTTTATTTCAGGCAACTTCAAATGCCTCATTATTTCTGAATGAGTTTCAGCTTCAGGAGATGTCAGTGCTGGAAGGATTGCAATAAGCTATGAAACTTTATCCCTTCTCAAGACTCTTCCAAGTCACTGGGGAATGCTGACTTCCATGGGTAATGGTAATCACTCTGCTCACTTATAGAAAGGAAGGTACCACCTTGGGGGTCACATGACAATACCAGAGAGGTTAAATCAACTTCCAGCTGAGGTTTTACAGATACGTTTGGGATCTTGGAATGATATTACCATATTATTTTGCCTTTACTCTTGTTTCTTTTGGCTTCAAGCTGAGGGAATGGTCTTGTATAATAGATTTACCCAGAAAAGTCTTCACCTTTGAGGAGAACATGGTTTGGTTTAATATAAAAGAGAGAGAGAAAGTTGTTGAGAGAGAGAAGTTGTATGTATTGTGAGACTTGTATTTATCTTTATTTTTTTAGAGACTTATTCCGGATAAGAATCCAAAACTGTATCTCAGGGGGAAATGAGCTTGGGATGGGAGTAATAGCTATTAAATAAGAGAGGCTCTTGGGGAAATGACTGGTCATTTGATGCTTCTTTTTCCTTTAAAAAAATCTGCCAACTAAAAGAGTTACCTGATTCAAATATCCTTGTAATATCTAGTCATGCCTATTTTTAAATATATTTCACATATTCTTATGATTTCTGGCAAAGAAAATGTTAAATCAAGAGATAGTATTAATCTTGAAAGTCAGCCTAATGATAAAGTATATTTATAATTTGTTTATTTATTCATGTAGTTAAAGGTTTGAATTCCAATTATGAGCTATATTTTTTGACAAAGTTTTAATTATAAAAAATTTAAGGCTTAACTAATGAATTATCTGGTTTTAAGAAATAATATTCCTTTTCCTAATCCTGCATAGGAAACCATAAAATAATATTGCAAATAAAAATACATGACCATAGTCATAATCAAAAAGTGTTAATCTTGTGCTTGTTAATGTGCTAATTATTCTTCAGTATTTGAGTATTTTCTATATGCATGATATTGTTCCAGATGTTGTGTATGCTAAGTTAACTTGGCATAATCTTTGTCCTCCAGGACCCTATAATATGACTGGAAAGAAAGAAAATTTCACAAATAATAACTAACATAAGTATGTAATTGCTGTAAGAGTGATTAAAACCAGGGGTGATGCAGGTGGGCTGGGATACTATGCTGTTATGTTGATATTTGCGCTGGATCTTCAGGAAGGTGTTATTAGTTTCAGAAAGGACTGATCATATGAACAATATAACCCATTAGAGTACAGGAGCCCAATACAATAGTAGTGAGAAAAACCCAGGATTTTAGCACTACGTTGAAAAAAACTCACCTATTGAGGTAAAATATACTTACTTCAAGAGATGCTGGGAGTCATTTGAATAGTGATAAAATCATAGCAATTTTAGAGATGGGTAAACATAACCTTTCTTATTATAGATAATTTGAAAGTAGGAAAGTTGGCTTGACAAACAGAATACTGTTCCAAGAAGCAGACCAAGTTACTCTAACACAAGCATATTTCTGTGGTTGGTACAAAAACCAGAAATAAATAAAATTACTTAAAAACAATAGCCAGAAGCTGAGAAGTAATACAGCGGTTAGAGCACATGCCTAGTATGTGTATTTCATTGGTTTGATCTCTGCACACATGGTGCCCCAAATTCTGGTGTATATAGACTTGGAGATCCTGAAACATGCCGAGGTGTGTCTCAACTAGAGATCCCCATTTCTGCCAAGGGTATCCTGGGTACACACATCACTAAAGTACCCAAGCAACATCTCATCCTTGGAACCCAAAATGTTGGCCTAGAAACTGGTGGAACCCTGGGTCACCAGATCATTATTTGAGATACTTCTGTTCCAACCAAAAATACTGAGAGATTGGTAGGCCTTCACCATCTGAATAAGAAAAAAAAAAGGCAAGACAATAAAGTGCCCTAGATATTGGACTTAGCCTGCGCAAAATTACAGCAACATAAATAAAGATAGAGTTAAAGGTTGTGATAAGTATAGGAAAAGGATATCTAGAGTCTAAGGTTTTTCTCTGTGACAACATGCAGATTAAGTTTTACGTGCAGAGAGAACTACAAGCCAAGGCAATTTGGAGAAAATACATTTATAACCTCCCCCCAAACATTCAAGTCTTTCCTCTGAAGAAGTTTATGTTCTCTCTTAAATGTTCCTCTCTTTATTGCTCTCTCTCTTCTCTCATAGTTCTCTAAGTAAGTTTGTCTAAATATCAAGTTTTTTGTTTGTTTGCTGACTGCACCTAAGTAGTGCTCCAGACTTATTTCTGACTCTGCGTTCAGGTGATGTTGCTGGAGATGATGCTCAGGGAACCAAATGTGATACCAAGGATCATACCTTGGAAAGACATAGGCAAGGCCAACATCTTATTTGCTGTACTCTGGCTCCAGCCCCTAAGAAGATTTCTTTAAATAGAGCTATTTTACTTCACTCATACACATAAAAGAAATCACATCAAAAATAAAATTTAAGGAGAGCCTGAATATATTTATTTTGGATGAGCTGATTTTGAAGTACCTAAAGAACACCCGAGTAGCAACTTTGAAAGTCTATAGAATTGAAACAGAAAAGAAGATGTGATTTTAAGGAGACTCCAAAACATATTTATGACTTAAATGCACAGTGGTTGTAACAGTTATGTGAAATGGATCAATTGATTTTTTGGTTTGGGGATCACACTCAGAAGTTCTCAGAATTTAATTTTGAGTCTGCACTCAGGAATTACATGATATACAGTCTTCTAGTCCCAGATCCCATAGTATTTTCAACCAAAAGACTAAAAAATAAAAAATGAGAAATTCTGGGGATGAAATTCTGAGAAGAGCAGCTACTTAAAAAGCTAGAACAGAAAGAACTACCAAATGTAGAATTCGTTAGAAAACCATAAAATGATAGAAGATATCTAAAAACCATATAATGTAGAAAGAACAAGTAATATGATAAGGCTAATAAAAGATACATTTTGATTTAGCAGTCATCTAAGATAGTTAAGTAAATCTACATTAGTGTAAAATATTTTGAAAAGAATCAAAATTAAGTAATCATGACTAGGTTTGCTTGGTATTACTACCAATTAAGTTGGTAGTAATAACAGACGGTAAATAAGTCAACAAAATAGGATAGATTAGTTTTTATTTTTTCCTTTTAATAATTGGCTTGCCATTGATTCATATACTTTATTTCAAGATTGTATCTTCACAAAAATAACAGCATTCACCATTCATGTTTTATACCATTCAGCTCAATATAATTGATCCTCTGTATCCACTCTTTTTAACAACTTTCCTTTTACCTGCAATGAAATCATAGTGAAAAATTAGTTTTGTTGAGTTGGAGAGATATTAGAGTGGAATAGATGCTTGCTTTCTTTGCATGTGACAGGCCAGGTTAAATCCCTTGATTCGCATATGGGCCTCTGAAGACCACCAGAAGTGATCCTTAAACACAGAACCAGGCATAAGTCCTGTATACTGCAAGCTGTGATCAAATAAAACAATAAAGAAAAGTTGTTTTTGTTTTGTTTTGCTCATTCATTTGCTTTTTCCCATACTCTAAGACTTCAATTGAAAAAATAAATGATAATAATAATAATTCTTAATAATAATCCTTAAAATTAATAATCCTGTAAAGTTGTGATATATGTGTCTTGATTATTGCAAATCATACTACTACAATTATAGGTACATATATATTTTTGCACTAGTGCTTTTATATTCTGTGAATAAAATCTAGAAGTGGAATTTCTGGGTCATATGGTCATTTTGTGTTTAGATGGGACTCATCATGCAGCTTTCATTAACTGTAGTACAATTTACATCAATATTTATAGTGTAATTTTTAAATAAGAGAGATATGTCTGATATTGAAATAGAACAAATATAAGAAAAAGATGATACAACAGCCTAAAAGGTGCCTTGAAACCTCATCTTTTTAGACATAAAATGTTATATTTTCTTTATATTTCATGAAATTTCAAAATTATGTTTTTATGTTTATAACAATATATGCTATATATGTAATACAGAAAAGTTAAATAAGAGCTATATATATTTTTCTATTCATAATCTTTCCTAGTTATTGTTCTAAGTATATCATATACTGTGACTTTGCTCAATAAAATTTTCAGTTCTATTAATGGCCATGATAATTCTTAACATTCTTCAAAAATTTTTTCTTTATGGTATATATGAACAACTGTATGGAGATATGTACATTCATTTAAAAATTCTTAATTAGGCTTTAAGGTATATCTAAAATTTTGTTATTAAAGTTCTCAAACGATTTTTCATGGACACTTTTACTCAGCAATGTTCATTTCTTCAGGATAAATTGATTAGAAATCATGCCTAGATAATAAATACTAAGAAGTCCTTTTATATAAACTTCGATTTCTCAACTTTGTGATTCAGTTTGTTATAAAGGATAAACTTTTAATGTATATATTTGAAGGATAAAAAAGTAAATTTTTAGAGTTTGAGCCTCCACAGCTGATACCATTGCTGTGGTGCTGCCTGTTGGAAAGTGCCTCCCCATTGAAAGCTCAGAGACTGAGGTGACTTGGACTTGTGGGAGTAGGGTGGGACCAGAAGAGCATGGTGCCATGTGCTTCTTCTAGCAAATGAACTCCAGCATAAAACTCAGAAAAAAATATCACACAGGAAATGTTACAATGTGGAAAGAACACAAGCCAACACCAGATATTGAAAATGAAGTCGGCAGCTCAGAACACATGAAAAATGTCAACCACTTTCTTAGCCTCTTAGATAAGGAACTTAGAGTAGAAATATGGAGGATGTTTTTAGAACTCAAACAAAGCATAGATAGAGCTGAACAGGCCACAAAAAAAAAAAAAAGAAAGAAACAGAAATCTGAAAACTCTAAACTGAAATAGCATGACTGAAAAATTAAGTAGATGAAATAAAAACCTCAATGTAAAGCCTCTCCAAAAGAGTGACAGAAGCTGAGGACAGAATCAGTGAGCTGGATGATGAGATACAGAACAGCTCCATACAGCAGAAGAGATTGGAAAAGAACCTTAAAGTAAATGATGTGACAATGGAAAAAATACTCAGAGAATGTGAGCAGATGAAAATTAAAGTCTGATAAATCTAACAGAAATAATAAAAGAATCACTGGTGTCCCAGAGACCCAAGAAGAAAATCCCCAGAAAGAATTAATAGTTAAGGACAGGGGTCTCAAACTCTCAGCCTGAGGGCCATTTGCGGTCCTCCATACAACTTTTTGTGGCCCACGGCTGGCTTTCTAATATTACAGTATTAGCGATTATTCCCTTACCGAATAATCACAATAAAAATCGCATTAGTAAGAAAAAAAATCTCACTAAACATTCGCATACCCCGAGCACTTCCGTTCGGGGTGTGCAAATATTTAATGTGATTTTTTGCGATTTTTTCATACTAATGCGATTTTTTATTGCGAATATTCGGTAAGCGAATAATCACGAATACTTTGTACCTAGCGCAGATGTCATTTCCACTGTTCCTGCCCGCTGTCCTTTTTTTGTGAAATCCCTTATATGGCCCTGCCTCACCCCGACTTTGCCTCCTGTGGCCCCCAGGTAAATTGAGTTTTAGACCTCTGGTTAAGGACATCATTACTGAGAAATTCTCAGAGTTAAAGAGAGCATGCAACCAAATCTTACATGCCCGAAGAGTACCAGCTAAAAGAGACTGACAGAAAGTACCCCAAGAGTCACAATCTGAGTCACAATTACAAATCTCACAGATGGGATAGAATACTGAAAGCAGCAAGATCATAAAAGGGGATTAAATTCAAAGGAGCATCCTTAAGATTTACAGCAGACCTGTCACAAGAAACCCTCAAGGCCAGAAGGCAGTGGTGGTATATAGTGACAAAGCTAAACGAAATGAATGCTTCACCTAGAATATTACACTCAGCCAGACTCACTTTCAGGTTTGAAGGAAGTATACATAGCTTCACAGATAAACAACATCCCAGAAACTTTACAGACACAAAATTAGCCTTAAAGGAAAAAACTGAAAGGTCTACTCTAAGACAAGAATGACCAACAGACACAACAAACGTCTACACCAAATCCCATGACACTAAATTCCATGACAATTATATTTCTTTTTTGCTTTTGGTTTTTGGGTCACACCCGGCAGCATGACAGCACTCAGGGATTACTCCTGGCTCTACACTCAGAAATCGCTCCTGGCAGGCTTGGGGGACCATGCGGGATGCTGGGATTCTAACCACTGACCTTCTGCATGCGAGGCAAACACCTTACCTCCATGCTATCTCCTTCCCTGGCAATTATATCTCTTATTGTCAATGGTATAAATACACCAGTTAAGAGATACAGAGTGGCAAAAATGATTAACAAGCTGAATCCAACATTTTGCTGCCTACAAGAAACATATCTGAACAGTCAGAACAAACATAGACTCAAAATTAAAGGTTGGAGGAAAATTATCCAAGCAAACAATTTCTTTAAACAAGCTGGAGTAACCATATTAATATCAGATGATGCAAAGTTCAGATTCAAAAAACTTGTAAGGGACAAAGATGGTCATTTCGTACTAATCAAAGGAAGAAATCACACTTTTAAACATACATGCACTCACTGAGGGACCAGCAACATATTTAATACAATTGTTGACAAATCTAAATAAAGACAATAAAGACATCAACAGCAACACAATAAATGTGGGAGACCTCAACACTGCCCTGTCACCTCTTGATACGTCAATCAGGCTGAAACCAAACAACAATATAAAAACTGAAAAAAGAAATGGAAAAAAGTGGACTGTATACAAGACTGTATCCAAGAAATCTGGATACACATTTTTCTCCAATGTGCATGGGTCATTCTCCAGGATAGACCACATTCTGGCCCATAATACACATCTCCAGAAAGTCAAGAGGATAGAAATTTGTACAAACTACCTTCTCTGATCACAAAGCACTGAAATTAGAAGTGAACCACAAGGGAAAACAGAAGAAAAACTAACACCTGAAAATTAAGCAGCTCACTACTTAATAACCAGTGGGTCAGAGATGAAATCAAAGAGGAAATCAAAACATTCCTGGCAACAAATAACAATGAAGACACAAATAATCAGAATTTGTGGTACACAGCAAAAGCAGTGCTAAGAGGAACATTTATAGCTTTGTAAGCACACATCAGAAAAGAAGGAGCCTATATAAAAAGCTTAATGACTCAGCTTTTAAAAATAAAAAATGATCAACAAAAGGAAACAAAAATAGCTAGGCAGAACGAAATAACAAAGCTTAGAGCAGAAATCAATGAAGTGGAAATCAACAAAACAACCAAAAGATCAATGAAAACAAAAGCTGTTTCTTTGAAAAAATAAACAAGATTGATATACCACTAGCAAAACTCACAAAGAAACGGAGAGAGAGAAACTTAATAAACTGGATTAGAAATGAAAAGTGGGGAGATCAAGACAGATACTGCAGAGATTCAAAGTGTAATCCAACTACTTTGAGAAACTCTGAGCTATGAAACATGAGAGCCTGGAAGAAATGGATAAATTCTTAGACTTTTAAAATCTTCCACGGTTAAACCTGGATGATCTAGCTTATATAAACAGACCAATTGCTTCTGATGAAATTAACACTGTAATCAAAAGTCTCTCAAAAAACAAAAGCCCAGGCTAAGATGGATTCACTAACAACTTCTTTTAAACCTTTCAAGAGAATTACTGCCAATCCTTTTCAGGTTCGTCTATAAAACTGAAAAATCAGAGACACTCCCTAACAGTTTTTATGAAGCTAACATCACCTTGATACCAAAACCAAACAGAGATCCTACAATAAAAGGAAACTACAGAACAATATCCCTGATGAACACTAATGCAAAGATCCTCAACAAAATTCTGGTAAATAGGATCCAAAGCCTCATCAAGAAGGTCATACATCACGACCAAGTAGGATTTATCCCAGGAATGTAAAGATGGTTTAACATATGTAAATCAATCAACATAACCACCATATCAACAAAATGAAAAAGAAAAACCACATGATCATTTCAATAGATGCAGAGAAAGCATTCCACAAGATTCAACACCCATTCCTGATAAAACCTCTTGTCAAACTGAGAATGAAAGAACCTTTTCTAAATATAGTCAAGGCCATCTACCTCAAGCAAATATCATTTTCAATGGACATAAACTAAAAACCTTCCCCTAAAATAGGGTACAGGACAAAGCTGCCCTCTCTCACTACTCCTGCTCAACATAGTGCTGGAAGTTCTTACAATAATGATTAGGCAATAAATAGATAGCAAGGGAATTAAGATAGGGCATGAAGAAATCAAGCTCTCACTGTTTGCAGATAACATGATAATATATATAGAAAACCCTAAAGACTCAACCAAAAAGCTTTTTAAAAACAATAGATTCATATAGCAAAGTGACAGGTTACAAAATTAACACACAAAAATTAATGGCCTTTTTGTACACCAATAATGATAGAGAAGACATGGACATTAAAAAATAACCCCATTTACATTAGTATCACACAAACTCAAATATCTTGGAGTAAACTTAACCAAAGAGTTGAAGGACTTATTAAAAAGAAAAATATAAAACTTTGCTTCAAGAAATGAAAGAGGACACATGAAAATGGAGACACATACCATGCTCATGGGCTGGGAGGATTAACGTCATTAAAATGGCAATACTCCTCTAAACATTGTACAGATTTAATAAAATCCCTCTAAAGCAGTGGTCCTCAAACTATGGCCCGAGGGTCACATATTGTATTTGTTCCCTTTTGTTTCTTCACATCAAAATAAGATGAATGCAGTGTGCATAGGAATTTGTTCGTAATTTTTGTTTTTACTATAGTCTGGCCCTCCAATGGTCTGAGGGACAGTGAACTGGGCCCCTGTTTAAAAAGTTAGAGGACCCCTGCTCTAAAGATACCCATAAAATTCTTCAAAGAAGTGGAACAAACACTCCTAAAATTTATTAAACACCCTCAAATAGCTAGAGAAATCCTTGGGAAAAGAAAATATGGGAGGCATCACTTTCCACAACTTTAAATTGTATTACAAAGCTATAGTCATTAAAACAGCATGGTACTGGAATAAAGACAGACCATCAGATCAGTGGAATAGGCTTAATATTCAGAGAATGTCACCCAGACATACAATCAATTAATCTTTGGTAAAGAGTCAATAAATGAAAAATGGGGCAAGGAGAGCCTCTTTAACAATTGGTGTTGGGACAACTGGTCAGCCACTTGCAAAAAGTGAACTCAGATCTCTATCTATCACCATGCACAAAGGTCAAATCCAAATGAATTAAAGACCTTAAAATCAGACCCGAAACTCTAAGGTATATAGAATGACATGTAGGTATGACATTTCATGACATTGAGAGTAAAGTCATCTTTAAGGAGGAAACAGCACTTTCCAAACAAGTGGAAGCATAGACAAACAGATGGAACTAAAGTGAGAAGCTTCTGCACCTCAAAGGAAATAGTGCCTAGGATACAAAACCCACCTACAGAATGGGAGAAGCTATTCCCACTACACCCATCAGATAAGGTGTTAATATCAAAGATATATAAGGTACTGACAGAACTTAAGAATAAAAATATATGAAAAAAGAAAAAAGGAAAAAATGAAAGAATAAAAATATCATCTAACCCCATCAAAAATGAAGAGTAGAAATGAACAAGTAATTTCTCAAAGAAGAAATACAAATGGCCAAAGGGCATCTGAAAAATGCTCCACATCACTAATTATCAGGGAGATGCAAATCAAAACTACAATGAGCTTCCATCTCACACCACAGAGACTGGAACATATCAAAAAAACAAAAACAATCAGTGCTGGAGGGGATGTAAAGAGAAAGGATCTCTCATTCATTGCTGGTGGGAATGCTGTCTGTTCTGCCTTTATGGAAAGCAATATGGAGATTCCTCAAAAAATTGGAAATTGATCTCCCTTATAATCCAGCTATATTACTCCTAGGGATATACCCTAAAAACACCAAATACAATTCAAAAATCCCTTCCTCACACACATATTCACTTAAGCACTATTTACAATAGCCAGACTCTGGAAACAATAAAGATGCCCTTCAACAGATGAATGGCTAAAGGAACTGTGGCACATATACACAATGTATATTATGCAGCCATAGGAGAGAGATTAAGTCATAAAATTTTCCTATACATTGATGTACATAGGATATATTATGCTGAGTGAAATAAGTCAGAGGGAGAGAGATAGACACAGAATACTATCACTCATCTATGGGTTTTAAGAAAAATAAAAGATAATTTTGCAATAATTCTCAAAGACAGTAGAGATGTTGGCTGGAAGGTCCAGCTCATGATATGAAGCTCACCACAAAGAGTGGTGAGTGCAGTTAGAAAAATAACTCATCTTAAAAAGTGATTTTTTTTTGCTTTTTGGGCCATACCTTGTAACGCTCAGGGGTTATTACTCCTGGATATACACTCAAAAATTGCTCCTGACTTGGGGGACAATATGGGATGTAGGGGATCAAACTAAGCTCATCCTGGATCGACCACTTACAAGGCAAATGGTTACTGCTGTGCTATTGCTCAGGCCTCTAGAAAAGTGAATTTAAAAATGGTTTATTTTTTAAAAGACTATTTATTTGACTGTACTTATACTTGAATAGTGTATGGTTTTTTGTATTAGTTTGAATTGAGTATTAATCTCATTTCTTCCTAATAATGACAGACAGAAAATATTCTATAGTTCCTCGGTAATATTTAAAACTGTATTGGCCTTCACATTTTTATTAGATTTTTATCCTTTTGACATTGGTTGCTTTAATTAGATTTCAAATTGTACTTACTAATTTTATGTAAGATAAACTAAAACTTAGGAGTATGATTGATATCAAAATATTTCACAACTCATAATCTTTAACTATCAATTGATGTTCAATATTTGATATGAAAATTTGCTAACGTGTACAATATAGATTTTTGTTTGTTCATTTTTGTTTTGGGGCCACACCCAGTGATGCTCAGGGGTTACTCCTGACTCTGTGCCCAGAAATCGCTCCTGGCTTGGGAGACCATATGGGGTGGTGGGGTATGGAATCTAGATCTGTCCTAGGTTATCACGTGCAAGGTTCGCTCCCTACCATTTGTGCCACTGCCCTGGCGCTGAAGTGTATATTATAGTTTTCAAATCTCAGAGAATGAATTATTAAATAGTGTCTTCCCATTGACAAATTAGACTAACTTTCTTAAATTCTATGCTTTTGTATGTATATTATATGATTTGTTCCAGTGTCTACTTTTGTTTCCCTATATTCTAACAGTTGATATGGTGATAATTGTAGGTTATTTTAATGCTGTATTTGTATAAGAATTCTAGTAGAAAAATCCCATTGTATGCCTTAATTTTATATTTTATAATTTCTTACCTTCATTTTTTATGAATTCTTAATTTATTTGTCAGGTGCATTTAAACATTTTTTCCAAGTAAAACAAACATTCTATTGCAAATTTTTCTAATTTTAGGATATTCTGGTTATTGTCATACATAGTAGGAGAATCTATCTTTTTTTTTTCTATGGGAGTGGGATTCCATTCCTGTAGAATCTATCTTTTAAGTAGTCCTAACCCAATAAGAAATTATATGTTCACCTCCTCCAGAAAAATCCAGAGGCATGCCATCTTCTCAGTGATAATCAGCTTGGTGTCAGGTCTGATAATTTAGTGATCTATATACCCAGTATTGTAATACTATTTATCCATTGCTTGGGAAACATCAGGGCCACAAAGGGAAGTGCTCTAGTGCAACCAAAGCTACACAATAGTTGAGGGGCTGTGGTGAGAGGCACAGGTTACATAAGACTTTGGGGTCTCTTTGCATGCAATATATGTGTTCACTCTTTCACCTGAATCTCCTTGTCCCAAAGTAAATGTTAGTTTGGTTGTGTGTTCTGTACTTTAAGTGGGACCACACTCAGCTATGCTTAGCGTTTACTGTTGGCTCCATATTTCAGGGACAATTTTTGGAGGCATTTAAGGATAGGTGCCAGGGATTGAACATGGATCAAGGGGTTAATATGTATGACTTGCATGTGACTACATGCAAGTCATACATATCAAATGCAAGTCATACATATTAACCCCTTGATTATACTCCATCAATGAATTCTTAAGTTTTACATTTGTTGACAAACCTGGATTGTTTTCTTTATATTGCTCTAATGCTTTTCATGTCAAATACTTTTTCTGTGTACTTAATTTTGGCAACATTTATAAATTTCATTTAAAATCTCTAAATAGGCATTAAACAACAGAGAAATACTATTAATTTTTTACATTTTAGTTTCATTTGGCACTTCAGCTTAGTTAACTATATCTTTAAGTCAATTCTCTGAATTTTCAGGTATCCAATATGAACAAAGATATACATTATGAAGTGCTCTTCAATATAAGAAAAGTGTTATTTACAAATATTCTATTGTATTGAACATTGCAAATGTTCAGATATACAATTATGAACAAAGCAACATTATTCAAAGATCTGACTTTGTTATATGTTGCTTCCCTTATAGTTACATTTTTTAAAAACCCAGTTTCTATCAATGCCATTATGAGATTACAATATGCAGCTTGCTTTTGTCAGTGCTTGGGGGACCAAATGGTGCAAGGGATCAAACAGGGGTGTACTGTATGTAAAGGCAGGCAAATGTGTATGACTGATATACATATCATATACTACACATATGCTTTATATAATTTAAGGCTATATAGCTGATAGCCATGGTTTTCATTATATTCCCTTACGACCCTTCTTTCAACAGTATACACTTAGAAACTAATATTTTTCTTGTCACAATAGATTATTATGTACTATTCATAGTGCTAAATGCTTAAGCTACTATCTCATTCCATTTTCATAGCAATACATACAGAAGTTATTGTTCATTTTACATCAGAAAATTGAAGACTAGAAAGTAAGAAACTTGCCAGTTTTTTAATAATTAGAAAATAACACCAAAAAAAGGGGGGCGAGCAGTGGCGCTGGAGATAAGGTGCCTGCCTTGCCTGCGCAGTGGTTCGATCCCCCAGTTTCCCATATGGTCCCCCAAGCCAGGAGCGACTTCTGAGTGCATAGCCAGGAATAACCCCTGAGCGTCACTGGGTGTGGCCCAAAAACCAAAAAAAAAAAATAAATAAAAGGAAAAAAAAAAGAAAAGAACAACAGCTATTAAAAACTACCCTAGAATCCAAATGTATTTCTATCTGTGGCCAAAAACATATTTATTGATTGACCAAGTGAGCAAATAATTTGATTAATAAATCATTAAATGAATAGCTGTTTATCAGATGGAATAAAAAGTATCAGATAAAATTAATTATTAAGAAATATTTTGCTTTTCTTCTAAAACTGAAAGTTAGAGATCTGTGAGAAAAAAATGACAGAATTTGGAGAAAAAAATGACAGAATTTGGAGATAGAGATGTTAAAGTCAATACTTTAACTTGTATAATATGGCTTTATTCTCAGTTAAAGAAGAAATAAAAGACTGAAGTAACTGTTGAGTGTATTGTGTGCTTGCCTTGAACATGGCCCTCCTAGGTTTGATCCTGGCATCACATATGGTCCCTCAACACTGCTGACTGTGTGTGCCCCCCAAACAAAACAAATAGACAAAGAAATAGAAGAAGAAATGAAGTCACAATAAGGCTGATATAGTGTAGAGTAGTGAATTCTGTGGTGAGGTATGATTATTGAAGAGAGAAAAAACTGAGTGCAGAAGTCACTGTAAAACTGTCATTGGCAGTCCAGAAGAGATGAGTGGGGAGTGTTTTGTGTACCAGCAAGGATCCAGATAAGGTTTCAGAAATTTGTTGAATATGTGGGATCAGTTGATTGTGCTTTATCACTGAAGTAGAAATCACATGATGACCAAGGAGTTATTAGGCAAAAGCTCAAAGATAAAGGGAAGATAATATAGCATATGCTGTACCTTCTAGTATACACAACTGCTTCTCATAAATTGTGCTTTACCTCATTTTGACATGAATATTTGTATTCTTTAGAAAGTTGGCAAAACCTCCTCTATATAACATTATATAGTAAAGTAACATCTAACTCCTAAATATTTAATATATTTATTTATTCTTTTAATTTCATGTAAAAATAATCTATAATTTCTCCTTAAAGTCAATATACTAGTGCAATCATTATTAGTTACATTTCTTTTCAATAAAATTACTACTTGTCTCTCTGTCACTTATTACTTAATATTGCAGCCAGTTATTTACATTATGGTCTAGTAAACATGAAAAACATGGTAAAGTTAAACAGTAATATAAAATTTTACTACATACAATTTACATTTTATGGCAGTCATAGTCTAAAATTCCCCCTACTACTTATTCCCACTAATAACTACATAGTTATGAGAATAAATAACTCTAATTTTATCTTTCACAATAGAAACACACTCCTATTCTAATCTATTCTATTTTATTCTATCTATTCTATTCTATCTTGTTTTATTCCTTTCAGTTATTTCAGGATAGTCTGGATGACAAAACAACTGGGTTGGAAAAAGCAGCTTCAAGTTAGAAAGACTCAGAATAATTCAGATTCCATGGAGTAACCCTACATAGACCATTGAAAAGCAGAAGCCATATGCCAAAAGTCAAAACAACAAGAAACAGTAGTAGAGGACAAGCTTTATGGACAGTGAGAACTGTTTCTGATATTTGTGTGAGCAAAACATATGACCACTTAGAAATCTCAGTAGTTGTGGTAATTAAAAAATTAGACATTTATTTGCTTTTCTCACTCTGTGGATATCTAGGAATGATGGTTTAGATAACATCTGCATGATAACTAACTGATGGCAGTTTATCCCCCAACTGCAGTTGAGAAAGCCATCGACTACTTCTAATTTCAGGAGGCTGTACTGTGTTATTCAAGGTGTGTGGTTATTCAAGGTGTGGATTCCTGTACCTGTGATTCCTTACATGTGCTGTTAATTTCAGTTCCCAATTCATTGTACAGGTTATAATTTGCTTTTTGATTTTGTTGGGTGGTTTTACATATATTCACTTCTAATACATATGCATATATACAAAACATCCATGCTTTAGTTGTTTATTCATGTAAATAGCATTCTGTTTACCATAGTCCTTTTGTGAAACATTCACTCATATTGCCAAAAAAGACATTGAAGATATGATGCATGCATTAGAGGGATTTAAGTTGATTGCTAGTTACTCAGAGGAAAAAAGATCATAGCTTTTTAAATCAGGCAGAATTATATCTACCTACTTTATAAATTAGTGCCCCTACTTAAATCACATCATTTTTGTCTTTTTCACTTGCTCAAACAAAATGTTTTTGTTTTTCTTGATTTTCTTTTTCATACTAATATCTTCAGGCTGTTGTTAGTTCACCGAGAAGAAAAACAATAAGCTTTGAAAATGATTTAAATAAGGAATTAGCAGGTATCTTAAGCCTAATTAAAAAAAAGTAGTCTATATAGTTAAATAATTAAGAAAAATTTAAAAACCTAAGTAGTAATTCCTTAATAAATACTTTAAATTTTAAAATGGATTTAACATCACAGTTTGGAAACTAATTAACATTTACGATGCTCATTTTCAGGGATTACATTTAAATAAACTTTTTCACAAATATGGCTACACTTACAAAATATGGACAACTTACTATTGTAGATGTACTTTATTATTTTCTTTGAGGTCATCTTACACATAGAAATATAAATTGTTAGCTATTTGGTAGTTAAGAGTTTTATACTCTTGAAATAAAATTTGCTATTTTTAAGGATGAATTTAGGTGATCTAAAATTTGTATATTGAATTAAAAACTGAAAGTACATTGAGAGTACATTTATTTTTCCTTTATTATCTTCGAAGGTATCTTGTTACATTTATTTTGAGCTAAATTTTTTATTATGTAATAGGAGCAAAATATTCAAAGTGCTCTCACTATAATGTGAATTCTCGTCTGGGTTATATAATGTCAAAGAAAAATAAGTAGGGGGAATTTTCATGACCAAATTTGAAAAAAAAAAAACAGTCTAACTCTTGAGTACTGACAAAACCTCAGTAGTTTAAAATACATACTCCACATTATACTTCGATATGTTTGTGTGACTTCAACATTTGGATAAAATGTGTGCTCTCATTGTCTTTTGCAGTCTGTTTTTACTTTGGGCTTTTACATCCTACAGAACTTCTAAAAAATCAGCAGGGACAGTGCTAATTAATTTATAATGTTGTTTTGTACTTCTGAGCAAGGTACCTCAGTAATTAAGTGAAATATTTATGATGAATATGTAATAATGCAAATTCATTTGTTTGCCTAAAAGCTAACTTGTTATTTATTTAGGTTGATCTTTTGGAATATTCTTTATATCAAATAATAGCATGAGAAAGAGTGATATTTCAAGATAAAAAATACTATAAATTGATGTATTAGGATATACTATGACATATTCTAAGTCAGGCAAGTAATAGGTATAAAAACACAGACTGAATTAATAAAAAAATGTTCTGAGTTTCTTCTCAGAAAAAAACAGGCTATACTGAGAATCAATTAATAATATGTTGTGAAAAGAAGGTGCATAACTCAAATAATGTATAGGGTTCGCTGAGTCTCCAGTTTCAAATCATATGTATATGTGATGACAGAATAGAAATGCTATAATCATGTGTTCTGTTTTTCTAAGCAGTGCATTCAATTATGCAATAAGACAATATATAGATATACTTAGACTTATCTCAGTTTATATTAAATGTCAAAACTAGAAACTAAATTATATATGTTTATCAAATAGAAACTAGTAAGTTTTATGGTATGAACTATGTAAATGAATTATTTTCATATTCATAGGTAAAAGATTAATATACTTCTCTTGGAAGTAAAGCTATATTGATCACTTTATATTATATATATAATAACTATGTGAACACTCACCAACTTTACAAATATAGTTAATAGAACTACTCTAGTAGTTTAAAAATGAACTAAAAATAGGAAAAAACAATAAAGCTAATAAAACCTGAGGAAAGAAAGATACTTTGATTAATGTTTTCTATTTTCAAAGAAATAGTCTTCAGAGGAACTGTTATGGAGGTAATTTCCTAATTACTCTGATTACTCTTACTATTATAATAAGTTTTATAGTATCTATAGTAAAAAGATTAATTTTATGCTTTAGTCACATTAAATTTTATAATACCTGGTATTAAAGATTGAGTGTTCACATGCAGTAAGAGGTTATATGTCTGGCAGATAATAACTATATCACATGTAAGGTAAGGGCATTGAGGCTACACTTGTGTGTACATATTCCTGGCTCTGTGACTATGGATCATTATTGATTAGCACAGGGACAAGATATGGTGCCTGGGATAAACCCAGATCAATTGTTAGCAAGGTGATCACTACACCCACTGTGCTATCTTTCTGGCCTTATTAATTTTTCACAATTTTATGTATCAGATACTAATACTTTTCATCATCTTTTGGAGGTTATAATTTTATTTTGCCAATTAGGAAAACTGAGGCAAAAATCAGTGAAGTTCATTTTGTAAGATCAAATAATTTATGAATAAACAGTCTAGATTAGACACCAAATAATTTGATCCTAGAGCTTAGATGTTAGCTTAAAGATAAAATATAAAATACCACTTTTCAGATCTGCATCTAAATAAACTAAATGTTAGTCTATACCATATTGTCTAATAATATAGCTCCATGGAACTATAATATTGAGTTAATTAAAATAAATAAATAGGGGCCAGAGTGGTGGTGCAAGTGGTAGGATGCTTGCCTTATGTTAGGATAGATCGTGGTTCGATCCCTCGGCATCCCATACGGTCCCCCAAGCCAGAAGCAATTTCTGAGCTCATAACAAGGAGTGATGGTAGTACAAGTAATGCTTAGAAAGTCATAATTAAGGCAATTACATAATGCACCTTGGCATCATGATTTATTTTAATAGTTTTAGGCTTTAAAAAGTCCTTAAAATATAAAAGCTGACTTAGCACCTTTTATAAAATTTTATTTTGTTGTGTTTTTTTGGGGGGGCCACATCCAGTGATGCTCAGGATTACTCTTGACTATGTGCTCAGAAAATGCTCCTGGCTTGGGAACCACGTGGGACGCTGGGGAGTGGGAAGGATCAATTCACAGTGCTTCCTAGGTAGTCACTAGCAAGGCAAATGCCTTACTGCTGTACCACTGCTCCAACCCCCTCACCTTTATTTTTTTAGCTTAAATCATTGTTATTCACTATAAAACAAATAAACACTCCTTTGTGTTTCTTACAAGAACCTTTACTTAGAAACCTAATTTATTTTACTTTTCTCTATTCTCTTTTCTTTGAATATAGTGGATTGCTTTGCAATTTTTATCAGTTACCACTTACTATTTTCAGTTATATTTTGAATGCTCTCGCAACCATATCTGTCTGAAATGTTCCTCTGCTGAAGGTTGGGTACAAATGTCCTTCAGAGTCCTGTTGATTGCACCTTTATGCATATCATACTTTATCCACATTTTCACTGTCGATTTTTGCATCATTTCTTTAGTAATTATTTCATTAAAGTTTGCATCTCCCTAGCCACGCATACTATAAGGAGCCCAGAGACCTTAATGCCTAACACAAAGTAGACACTCAAGTATTGTTCAACTGCATCAAAATGCAAATAAAATTTAATAAAGCTGAGACTTGAAGTTTGAAAGTCAAGGTTGACTATAATTCTATTTCTTATGATGTCTAATAATTTCTACTTTTTACTTCTTGTATTAAAAACAACCTAGGATATTTTATTTTATTGATCTTGCTCAAGTGGCATGCAAGGTAGGTCAGGGATAACAGACTTGTTGGAATTCGAGACAGATGTATAACCAAGAGATTTTACCACCATTGCTGACTGCCAAACTTGTCTTAAACTTGGCCAGTACTACCATTTTGAGTCAACACAAAACTATTTGCT
Organism: Crocidura indochinensis; assembly: GCA_004027635.1. Taxonomy (NCBI): domain Eukaryota; kingdom Metazoa; phylum Chordata; class Mammalia; order Eulipotyphla; family Soricidae; genus Crocidura; species Crocidura indochinensis. The sequence continues at coordinate 4,124 of PVKC010008039.1, read as the reverse complement.
AGATATATTGAGAGGTAAACAATTGAAAAAAAAGTGGATGATACCAGGGACAAAGTGGTCTCATGAGCATTGAGTAGAAATAAAACTTGATCAGATCTAAATACCCAACCCGAAGTCAATGACAATAGAATCAAGAGACCCAAACTATTACAAACTATACACAAAAAGGACGTGTTACACTAGTAGTCCAAGGGAATAAGAGTGGAGGTATAGGATGCGTGCTAGTAACAGTGGCAGAGGGAGGTCAACACTGGTGGTGGGAATTGCCCTAATTCACTTAAATATAACCTTAATTCACCTTAAATATAACTGCCCTAATTCATCTTAAATATAACATTAAAGACTTGTAATTCAAATTGTTCTTAAAAATTAGAACAAATAAGTAAACCATTGTAATATAAATGAGGTTAGGACTCAGTTATGAAGCCACTGTGCATGAATTGTCTACTTTGTCTCCTGAGAGCTTTCGTTATTAAAATCATCTTGTCTAAAGCTTGTCTATCTGACAGTAGCCCCTAGTCATAAAATATGATGCTACAATCATATTTGTAATCTAGGAGTTCAAAAAAAGATAAAAAATTTTATAAATATAAAAATAAAAGCCAACATGTATTGAACAATCTAAAAAAATGATGTGAATCTATCCAGGAAGGAGAACTATTGGATGAGGTTTATTACAATTAGGGTGATGAGATAAAGTATAAAGAAAATATACAAAATAAAATATTATAAAATATTGTATTTGTATCTGAAAATGTGCAAAGTTAGGAATTAAAAATGGGAAACTTTTTAATAATTGAAAGTAGAATTATATAAATGAAAGCTCCTGTTTCACTTTCTGTGTTTAGTTATGGAGTAAGTGTTCTTTCTTACTTTTTCCTGTGCTTTTATTGGCAAACATAATTAAAATGAAATTTGGACATCTTGATGCCATATCCAGAAGAATAGCACGATTCAGGAGGCTTTTTGAGCATGCTTTAAATACTATTTGCTAGCTGAAGTGATGGTGGGCAGGGATAGGCTACAGAGAAGAATAGAATTTGATTCTTTTTCAGTTAAACTTACAGCTTTTGGGGGGAGCAGTGCTTTCTCTGTATCTAGTAAAAAATCGTGAGGGCATGCATATAGTTCAAATAAAATCAATATTTGTTCTTTACTTTAGTCTTTACCATATGCTAAAATTTTAAAGAGAAGAGCACACTGTGGGGTGTGTCTAAAATAATTAGAAACAGGACTTAATACTTGTAGGGCTCTCACCAGAGCAGATGTGAATGTTGATTGGGAAGACCACAAAATAAACAATCTTCCTTTTTCCTTGTTTCTTCTCCTTCTTGTTCTTGTTTTTCTTCTTGTTCTTCTTGTTTTCTTGTTCTTGTGCTTATTCTTGTTCTTCTTGATCCTCATCTTCTTCCTCCTTTTCCTCATTCTTTATTCTTCTTTTTTCTCCATTTCCTTTTACTTCCTCTTTCTCTTGTTCTTCATCATTTTGCTCTTCCTCTACCTGCTTCTTCCTTTTTCTTATACTCATTATTTTCTCCTCTTTTCCTTCTCCTTTTTCTTCCTACTCTTCCTCCATTTCTTCATCATCATTTTCTTCCTCCTCTACCTCTTTGTTTTTCCTCCTCCTTTTTCTCCTCACCTCATCCTCCTTCATCCATATTTTTTTCTCTCTTCTTTCTCTTCTTTTTCTCCACTTACCTTCTTTTCATCTCCCTTTCATCATCTTCCACCTCCTCCTTCTTCTTTATCATTTTCTTCTTTCTTCCTCTTCTTCCTTTCTTCGTTCCCTCTTTTTACCTTTTTCTTCCTCTTCATCTTCTCTTTCATCATCATCATCTTCTTCCTCCTTTGCCTCCTTATTTCTCCTTTTTCTCTCTCTTCCTCACCTCCTTCATCAGCATTTTCTTCTTTCTACTTTCTCTTCTCTTTCTCTTCTTTTTCTCTTTTATCTCCTTCTTTTCTATCCTTTTTCATCCTCATCTTTTTTCCTTTCTTCATCGTCTTTTCTCAACTTCCTTCCTCCTCATTCCTTTTCACCTTTTCTTCTGCTACTTCTTCACCATTTTCTTCTTTCTTCTCCCTTTTCTTTTTCCTCTTCCTACCTTTCTTCATCATCTTTTTCCTCTACCTCCTTCTCCTCTTCTTTTCCTTATTCTTCTTCACCATTTCTTCTTTCTTCTTCCTCTTATTTTTCTTTCTTCCTCTATCTCTCCTTTTTCTTCTCCTTTTTCTTCCTCCTCTTCCTCCCTTTCTTCATCATCTTCTTTCTCCACTCCTTTCTTCTCATCTTCCTCCTTCACCATTTTCTTCATTCTTCTTTTTCTCTACTCTTCTTTTTCTTCTCCTTTTCCTTCTTTTCCTTTTTCTTCCGCTTCTTCCCTCTTTTCTTCATCATCTTCTTTCTCTGCTTCTTTCTTCCTCCTTCTCCTCTTCTCCTTCTTCTTTTTCTTTTCCTCTACCTCCTCCTCTTTTCCCTTCTCCTCCTGCTGCTGCTTTTGCTTCTTTATTTCCTGACAGAGCTATTCTTGCCAACACCCCCCTACAGATTTTGACTGAGGGATCAGGCATAAAGGGTTTGTGTCTTTGAGGATGAGGATTTTATATTAGCAATGCTGTCCCAAAGGTTTCAATTCACTGACTCTATACTTAAGAATATGAATGTCCATCAGTTTTCAATTAGCTGACTGCAAGTCTCTGCCAAGTGGGCCAAAGTTAGTAGTATGTTCTGACTTTGTTATCCTAGGAAAGCTAGATTCTGCCCAACCTGGGAAAAGGTATCTAGCATCACAGGAACTAGAGCAACAATATCCATTTAGGGAAAAGTCACAGTCTTCTTTGCATTATGCCCAAAATATTATTCACTTGAGTGATTGAAAAAGTGTGTGAATGAAACAACAAAGAATGAAGTGGAAGCAAAATGTTATGAATCTCAAACTGCATTGGATTTATACTTACTGTTTTTTTTAAGATGGCATGATAAATTATCTTCATTGAGAGTCATTGAATGACACTTCTAAGGAATAAACACACTCATAGAAGAGAGTTAATTCAAAGGAAACTTCCATATGTTGCTATAATAATCAAACAAGAGTAAGGTATAAAACCTTTTTTTGTGGGGAATAGCATGCCTCTGAGGGGGTTACAGGATGTAAGGCCAAATGACCAACAACCTTAGATCGTCTTTAGTCATCTTAACACACAGTATGAAAAGAATATTCTCCTCACTGGAAACATTTACTCATACTCATAAGTAGAAAGAAAAAAATCTTCTGAATTTCATGGGCAGTTTTTAAGAGCTGATTTATTGAAATCAGCTTCAAAACTTGGAAACTTCGATGCTTCTAACGAAACTGCAGTTTTCCCATGTTCTTGGTGGTCTCTTTCCTTTTCTATGCGTATCATCTCTAATCCTTTTATTTGTAGCTTTTTTAATGAGATTCTTTCAGTTTTTGGAAAACAATCACTTCACACAGCATATTACCAACATGCATGTGTGTATGCCCATGTCATACATGTTCATGCGTGTGTTGATTTTCACAATATAGGTGTTTGGGTGGCTCCATTTCTCAAGAAGCAGATTAGAACACTGCTTCTCAAACAACTGTGCACGGGGTCAGCTGGGGTCTTGTGAAAACAGTAAATTCCATACAATAGATTTAGCATGGTGCCTGATATTCTGTGTGTATGGGAAAAAACTCGGAAAAAATAAAATATAAACAGAAAAATCTTTGAATTCTAAATATTTTAGAGCCTCACAATGCTAAGAAATTGAAGCCTTTGTTATTAAGAGGTAAGTAGACTACACTTTTTCAAGGTTTGTTTCCTCTTTTAAGTTGTGGATAATCTGGTATAGAAATGGCAGGCTGTGAACTATGGAGTTGCTAGGGACTATTGATGAACAGATCAATTTTATTTTGAATAAGGGGAACTAAGTGAAGACATGAAAGAATCATTTTGATATAAATGCCACAATAATCCCTGAGGTTAATGTTGTATTGTTCCTTTGAAGTTTTCTTAGGCATTGAAGTTTACTGCAGGTAAGTGTTGACATGACATGGAGTGAAGTGCCTGGTTTTAACTGAAGGGGAAGAATTATGTGTGTGTTTGTGTTTGTGTGTGTGTGT
>PVKC010008038.1:10593-28780 GCA_004027635.1 Crocidura indochinensis | reverse complement strand
TTTTTTTTTTTTGGTTTTTGGGTCACATCCGGCAACGCTCAGTGGTTATTCCTGGCTCTATACTCAGATATCACTCCTAGCAGTCTCAGGGGATCATATGGGATGCCAAGATTCAAACCACCGACCTTCTGCATGCAAGGCAAATGCCTTGCCTCCATGCTATCTCTCTGGTCCCCGAACTTTTAAGAAATCTTGAAAAAGTGAGAAAATTGTAAGCCCTGAGCAAACACAAAGGAAAGTAATCCAACAAAATAGAGTGGAAAACATTTAAAAGGAATTAAAATATAACAATAGACATTTTCACTTATTGCAAATTAAGGCTGGACTTTGTCAATTCATTATTTTTAAGTATAAAAATAACATGTTCAGAAGTATAAGAGAATTCACATTTTCGCTAAGAACAAAGCATTGTAAAAAGAACCAATAAGAGCTTAGAAATAAAAATTACTCTGAAAAACAATTCAAAGGCAGGGGAAAGAGCTCAAAGGGCTGGAGTACAAGTCTTGCATGCAAAAGCCCCAAGTTGAATCCTGATATCATGTTGTATGGAAAAGATTATTAGAAATGATCTCTGAAGCAGAGCTTGGGTGGCCTCCCCAGGAGGAAAATGTTCAAAGATGACTTAGAATAGGAACAGACATATTGGGATCATAGGGATTGTGTAGTGGGTAAGATGTTTGCCTTGCACATGAACCATCCAAGTTCCATTTTCCACACCTCATAAGGAACCCTCAAACACTGATAGGAAGATCCTTGAATACAGAGTCAGGAATAAGCCCTAAACATTGCTGGAAAATGAGAAAAGAAAAAAAATGAACAAATACAAGAAATAATAGACATGTTAAATGGAAATATATGAGGTTGTAATATAGATGAAGTTCAATAATTAATTGGAATTTGAATGTAGGAAAACAATGAAGATAAGGTGGATAAGGAGTTGGGAGACATTGAGGATGACCAAGAGTAGATCCAGCAGAGCTCAGAACAAAAGTGAGGGAAGGGTCAGTCCAATGAAACAAGAAAAAATCTGCAGAGTAGATTAGATATTTAGATTCAAGACCTAAGCAAGATGCATTAGTCAACCAAGATTTAATGATTCAGGAATTGCATATAGAAAATAAATACTGAAATCTTTCTTTGAAAATACTTTATTTTATTGTTGTTTACCAAAGGCTGAAAAATTATATGGATAATCTTACATAAATCAATTTCTATCAATAAATTATGGAGTGAAAGGTTAACTTAGTTTTTGAAGCAAAAAATTCAGTATTATCCCAGAATTTCAAGTCTTCGTTTGAGGTCAATTACTTGGTAGTATAATTTAACATGGAGATTGTAAGAAAAAATAGCACCAGTCAATTTAATTCTAAACATATATGCAAATGTTTCACATAAAATATTAGCAAAATAAGCAACTTATGGGAAAATATCATGGCATCTTCACTGCTTAGAGCCTAGAACTCAGTGTTAGAAAGGATATTTGAGCTGTGGAAAATGCCTGCCCTTCATCTGCAGAAATATTTGCATTCTTCAAAACTGAAACTGTCCACAAATGTCAGTTTCCAATGTTTTTACCACTGCAATATAGTAGCATGTGTTGAAGTCAGTCCTTGATCCAGATTCTTCCCTGGACCGGATAACAATTGTGCTGTCTGGGAAAGTAAGGAACACACTAGAACTGGAAAATTTGCCCCAGTCCTGACATCTGACCTCATGGGACATGTGCCTGAAAGTGTCCACTGGTAGGGTCAGTGGGTCCCCATGCAGTCCTAGTGCTCATCCCCTTTCCATGAAAGCACAGGAACAGCCATCTGGCCAGGAGCTTCTTGTTGTGCAGGCTCAGCCAGGAATTGCAAGCACCATAGGACACTGTGCACACCATGTGATCCCAAGGTGTCATCCTATGGGATGGCCACTTGCTGTCCCCAGCCCAAGCTTCTCAGTATGCAGGTAAGGAACATGGAAGTATAGGTCACTGGCCCTGTAGTGTCTACAGGGAGCATGGTTGGGCATGGGGCACAGGCAAAGGCAGGAGCCATTGACCCTCCCCAATCTGAAGGCCATTGTCAGGACCCATGAGATTGTCTCTCCAAGGAATCCCTGACAAAGTCAGGCTCAGCTTCTATTCAGGATACATTGGCATTTGGAGGAGCCTCTTTTACCCACTGGATTAGGAGCTCCTGAAATAATATACTATCACTAGACAGAAGTCTGTCTGGGTCCTTCTCCATGGGAGGTCACATTTCAAGGTTCAAAGCTTTCAGGTTCAACCCTTCATTGCTGCCTTTTCCTTCAGGGGGTGTGGAAGGAAGTGCTCTTTGTGCAAGTCAAACCAGGGTCCAGCAAGGAGATGGAAGTATATGGGATACAGAGATTTCTGTGTAGCAAAGAGTGGTCAGGTCCTTGCCCCACACTGTATTTCTTGCTTCTACACAGCACCCTGCTAGGGACAGCATCAAATTGTGACCAAAGTGCTTCTGGGTCACCTTTTGAAAGAGTGGCCTGGCTCTGTATATGGCTTGCCCTCAAATAATGGCATGGGCAAGCACCTTATTTTCAGCTGCTGGATGACATCAAAGTATGTGGCCTCAAGGTATGTCTTTTGATTCAGAAGTTTCCCAAGCAGCAGAGAGAATGAGGCCTTTTATGGGAGAAAGTACATCTGGGGGGAAAAATACCAGCCAGGCTGGAGGAAGTCACAGATTCCAGGCACTTGGTGATTCCCTTACCATCACCAGGTCCCAGAGAAATATATCAACTTCCTAGAACAGAGGACCCATCAACTGGGAGAAGAAAATAGCAAAACAGCCAGAGCAACTGGTGATCAACCCTCTCATCTTGTCTAGGAGTTAAGAGTCCAGGACCCAGTGGGCACATCTGTCTGTGAGAGATTCAGGCTGGAATTAATCTCAGATCTGCTATGGTGGCCAACACATGGGTTCTCAGAGCAGGGGGTTCGAGTGGGGGAGAGCCTTTTTCCTTCTTTTCCTTGGCAAGAATTCTGACTGCTGGATTATTTGCCTTGCACATTTTTTATACCTGAACCAACTTCTATAGAATATCTTGAACAGATATGCATTGATCTTGAGAGAAAGAAGTACTCACTTGAGTGGAAGGGGGTGTAGCTCTCAATCCCTCTCAGAGGCTTGTGAAGATTATGAAGATTTTCTTTATCCAGTTTGCACTTCTTGGGTAGAATAAGGAAGTGTGTAGCAGCCTCTTCCAGAAGGCACCTTTCAGAATGAGGCCCCAAACTTTACCTCTCTCCTCTCCTGCCAGTGAATAGTTCCCAGGGCAAGTGGTATAGACCTAGTGGAAAGAAGATGAACACTAGACACACACAGGCTCTGTCTCAGTGGGGTGGGCTAAAGGCTGCATTTGCAGAGCCTGTGCACTCACTTCTGCAATGAGGGTGGCATATGGGTATTTGCAGAGAATGAAAAGAAGTGCCACTCCTCTCAGCAAACCCTAATGCCACAGAGAAAAGGCATGTCCCAGGGGACTATGGAGAGAGAACCAGGGAACCTGTCCTTTGGCATGTCATTGCCCTGAGAGAGAATATTGGCCAAAACAACACATGAGAAAGAAAGAGGAGGGAAGGTCCTTCCTAGCTATCACCAAGCACAGGTCACATGATGACCTCACTACTGCAAGGCTTCTCCGGTCCCCATACTAGCCTGGAATACGACTGTGACCCCTCCTGCATGGTGGTTCATACAAACTAAGTTAGTTCCCCATAGCCATAGAACAGCCAAGTAGGGAGGGGGGGCAGGAATGAGAATCAAACCCATCTGCCTCCAAACCTATGGTCTTCTTTTCTTTGTTTTTCTCTTTTTTTTTTTAATAATTTTATTGTGATCAAAGTGAATTACAAATCTTTCACAGTAATAAGGTACATAGTGGCAGTAAGTCAGGGGCATTCCCACCACCAGTGTTGTCCTTCCTCCAACCCTATTCCCAGCATGCATCCCATACCTCCTCCCTTTGCCCCATGAACTGCCAGTATAACAGGTTCCCTTTGTGTACAGATTAATGTATATTGGATATTGAATCTGTTACCTGTTGTCATTGACTTTGGGTTTGGTCTTGGCGGGGGGGGGGCATTGGGCAACACCTGGTTGATGCTCAGGGTTACTTCTGGCTATGCACTCAGAAATTGCTCCTGGCTTGGGGGACCATATGAGACACCAGGGATTGAACCCAGGCCCGTCCTGGGTCAGCTGTGTGTAAGGCAAATGCCCTACCGCTGTGCTATCACTTCGGCCCCAAGTCTGATCATTTTTTATTTCCACTCAACGCTCATACGACTGATTGTTCCTCATACCATCAAATTTTCCCCTTCAATTTATGAGGGAGAACAAGATGATTCAAGTTCTGTGGTTCTGTTGAGAAAAGAAAAGAAAAAAACACTGAGAGAAGTTTGCCTAGAGGGTATAAACATCAATTTTTTTAAAATAAAGGGAAAAAAGAAGAAAAATAAAAACAAAAACTAACCTAATGGTAAAATAAAATCAGAAGACATACCATCCTTTGATCCGTGAAAAACCAAGATTACTAATTATAAGACTGACTTTGACAAACGCGACTAGGTAGAACTTTTCCTGGGACCAATAACCAATCTATGGTTTTATACAAACCTAATCTTTATTATTCCCCCAGAGTCTGGGGGCATTCAGGAACTGGAGCCCTGCCCCTACTCCATTGCCTGTTTCCAGCTCTCTTATCCAGGGCCTCTCCCTAACCTGGTCTCCCCCCATCTTCCTTAGTCCTGTATTCTCCCATCCCTTCTACTGCCAGGCCAGACAGTTCTGATCCTGACAAGCTATGCCTAGAAACAAAAGATAAAGAAAACTTAGATCCGGACAAAGGTGCTTTCCAATTGATTATACCTACCTTGGCTCCTTCAGGTGCTCTCAGGAGACCTTTCATGAGCACCCAGCTAGATTAGGGAATTTAACACCTTCCCCAAATCCTCGCTGCCACACTCATACCACTTGCACAAATTCTGTTAGCTACCTTACTTCACCTACCTCTCTCTTCCCGATTCAACACCCTCCCAAGTAAGAGTTCTTGAGGTAAGTGGGAACCCATTTGTCATCATCTCTGACAAATAAATGAGAGGATGGCCAGGGATGAGAAGCCCTAACTTTACCATTGGGCTTTATTCCCCTCGATCTCTGCTGAGGGAGAAAGTGAAGTCATTTTAAATGACTCTTGGCTGTTGCATTTTTCATAGCTTAAAGGTAAAATAAAAGAATCTAAATGTGCAGAATTGGGTGAATGGCCACACCTAAGAAGTTAGAAAGCCGAGTTCAAATTTCTCATCCAAATAAGATGCAGAATATCCTGGCTTTTCTGAGTGGAAAGCTAACAAAAGTCTGGTTTGATTATGATACTGTCTTTCATTTAAGTTGCAGCAATGTCTAATTTTTTGTCATCTTATTTCCTTCCCTCTTTTCTCATCTTAAAAGCTTTTCCTCACTGCCTGTCTTAGATATTCTCCAAGTAATAGATACAACATTATCTGAAGTTTATTCAAATGTATCTGAACCTTTTGGAGCTAGAAATGAGGTGGGAACTGTTTTCTTCCTAAGATTTCTAGTGCTTTTTGGCTCTGAGAGGCTGGAAATGCAACAAGAATAGCTTTTCTTGTGGTATTTGGGTTTTTACTCCCAACCAAAATCAGGAAGTGCAGAGATGCACAAAAGTTAAAATAGAGGGGAAAAAGTTAACTCAACTTTCTGAACCTCAAACAAGATTCAGGTTCAATTTCAGTTTAAGGCAAAGGTTCAACCAAGATTTTGTTTTATCCAAACCACTTGGCCCATCCACTAAAATGACTGGCCGGCTTGCCTACGGGATTCCTTCCTAATGCAAGGACAAAGAGGACAGCTGTCACGTGGGATGAAATGCCAGTTGGATGTTCCAGGCGCTTGCCACTGTATTGGTAGCCAAGTCAGGCACTTTAAGAAGGAGTCCTAGATGATAAACTCAACCCTTTCAAGCCTATCTATTTTAATATACATCAAGATGAATGAGACAACATCCTTTCAGAATCCCATGTGGACTCATACCTCAGTCAGTGGCCATTCAGACACTAGGAATGTTGGCCTAGACACCAAGGGAGGATGCTTTGGGTGAAGAGAGCTGCCATTTGAATGGATGGAGTCCACAAATCTCATGAAGATAGATTTGGATTTTTGAAGCATTCAAGTTTTAGAGAGTACCAATTTTACGTGCACAGCCAATGACCGGGAAATTTGTGAGTGAAAGAAGTTAACAGTGAGAGAATGCAAACAAGAGACAAAACATGCGGAGAGGACAGGAACCCTGAGTCTTCATGTTGGATTCATCAGCTGTTCCATTGCAGGAGAACAACTTGACTACAGGGACCAATTGCCTAGGAAGCGCCAAGGGAAATAAGCTCTTTTTCTCATAGATGGTGTCTACATGGAGAAGATGTTGGCTACACAGCCAGCTGACTCAGTCAACTCACTCATGGATCGTCCACCCAACCAGCTGCTTGGCACTGAGATTCACTTTTCAATGTGTCTTCCTGATGCGGCTCAGAAGTTAGCACAGCTGAATGTCAGCACAGGATAAAATTGTAATGTGCAAACAGCACTTGGGCAGAAGCTGCTAATGGGCACAGTTGTCCCACAGACATGCATGGCCTTTCTGAAATATGGTTGACATGCTTATTATGCCTTCACACTTATAATATTTTGACTTTGTCGTGTCCCAAGATTCCAAATATTTTGGCCACATGTCTGCCACATGTTCAAGGCATGTTTTGATCTAAATACTTTATCTTTTTATGGTTTAGATAGGGGTCTCTAGTTACATTATTTTTGTACAATATGCTAATGTGTTGAAATACCAAGTTTTTTAGGGTAAGACACCAGAGAGGTTTGATTGCACATAGAGATTGTTTTACAAATATCACCAACATTTTCAGAGCAATTGCAGAATTTCCCCAAGCATTGCTAATTTTTTGCCAAAGATTGAGATGATCTCAACCACTTTTGAAGTGCTTTGTTAATAGTTATTAGCATTTATCTTCCCTTGTTTGAATATAATAATATACAAAATAAAATATGAGTGAACTGTGTAACAATACCTAACTGAAAAATTAGAAGCAGTTTAGTTTTCTTGGGGTTGATAGATTGACAAGAAGTGTTAATCATTAGTGTCTAAATCCACACAAAGATCAAGGCTGGAGTTTGGGTGAAAAATATATCCCATCTTTGTAGCAGAGCAAAGGTAGAGAGAATACCAGGTAATTAGAGAGAGCTCCCAAGTACTATAGCAGGGGCAGAATCTTGGTTTCTCAGTGGACCTGTTGCAGTTGATACCATGAGACTCTGAACTCCCTGACTCAAGGTGAGAGAAGAAAATAGACCTTTTGCAGAATGTCTTTATGTGCTAGGCAATAAAGAAGTCAAACTTTTCAAGGAAAGTGGATTTCCCTTGTGTGTTCTGGCTGACAAAGTCTGTCTCTTTTATTTGAGAAATAAAATAGTCACACCTTTTAAACAGCAGAATGAGCCAAACTCAACAATCAGAGCCTTGTTTTTCTGTGAATGATCTTTAACAGACCCTTGAGAATGGGAATTGGATGGAGAGTACAAATGTAGAGCAAAACCTGGCTCATAAGATGGCAGCAATTTGCATCTCATCTGTCCACCATCTGTCACATTAAAAAAAAGTCCCAGGGGGCCCGGGAGATAGCATGGAGGTAAGGCGTTTGCCTTTCATGCAAAAGGTCATCGGTTCGAATCCCGGTGCCCCATATGGTCCCCCGTGCCTGCCAGGAGCGATTTCTGAACATGAAGCCAGAGGTAACCCCTGAGCACTGCCGGGTGTGACCCAAAAACCAAAACAAACAAACAAAAAAAAACAGTCCCAGAGCACCTCATTGAAGGGCAAATGGGAACACAGATCATAAAGCAGGCAGTGGCTTTCAATACTATAGAGTGCAGGAGTGGCACACATGGAGTATGATGATTCAGTCTCATCCTAGGAAAGCTCCTTCGAGAGAAGGAACTGGAAATCAGAATCCTAGCTGACTATTCAGGACAACAGAAAGTAGAAGGTCAAGTGGCACGAAATATTCTCTATGTGCGTATATCTCAAAACCCACCAGGCATTAAAAGTAAAAAATATATCAGTCTTTTAAACCATGAACTTCATCAGTGACAACTCTGAAACACTGACATTTCCCTACTTAGCACAGGCCAAATCCATACTCCCAACCCATAAAAACTGACACTGAATTCCCTACTTACAATTCACAGTTGTACCCAAACTTGACCCATAGTAGGCTCTTAATAATTGCTTGTCTTTATTAGGAAGATGACAAAATGCAGGAAGTTGATTAAGAGAGAAACCCGAGGAGTACATGGGTCCAAATAAATCACCCCAACTTCACATGAAAGAGTTTTTCAACATGTAGTTACTTCTGCCATGTGAAATTAATATGCCTCAATGTTGAAAAGACTGGAATGGAAAGAATCAGATGATGACCTTTCTTTTGTTGTCGATGCTAATCACTGTGTCCCACTGCCCCACAGCTATTCAGTGATATTCGGAGAACACAGGGAAGGAAATATTTTCTAAGAGGACAGTGTTGAAAGATTGTAATGAAGTTTAATATAGTTTTGGAAGCTCAATTTCACTTATTTTGTCTGGGGCGTGTATGTTCAGAAGATCAGGTTACTGAGAAAGAGAAAATACAGTGCTCTTTTCATTGCGGAGACAAAGAATGAATTACAGGCAGAAGAGGGGGAAGGGGGATGAGTGCAGCTGGTGGAACTGGGAGAGATAGTTTCAGACTTTTGGAAAGAAGAAACAGCAAATGGCTGATGTGCACAGGAAGCCTTTCTCTCCAGGGAAGAATAATTCCAGAGATTTCTTCCAAATGATTCCTCCTCAACAGCCTGTGGATCTTATGCTAACTGCTTTCTCCAAACTTACCTACTGGATCCCTTTATTGGGGCGAGTTGTCTTGTGGTCTGTGTGCTTCTCAAAAACTGCATTAACTGACTATTTGTGTTCACCTTTTTTCTCCATGAGACAAAAGTGTTCTAAATCAAGATATGTGTCTTAAGATAACGATGATGCTCTGATGGTCATGTGGCTCAAAGCAAGTACTATGGAGATAATGTATCATACTCTTTCTGGGCCCCACTTGCCTCTACAGAACTCATGCCAGGAGCAAGCTGGTAAAGACAATTTATGTTCCTCTCTCTATTTCATTGCAGGACAGCTGTGGACCCACAAGAATAAAAGATACCTGCATGAGGATGCAGAGACATGATTTACCTTTTCACCTAATTGACATCTGCTCTAATGCTGAAAAGCCATCTGTTTTAATGCTGCAAAGCTCTGGTGCCTTAGTACAAATCAAAACAAGACTGAACAGTATTAAAAATTGTATCACTTACTTTCACATGTGTCCCTGTCAGAGAGATAGCACAGCAGGTATTTGCCACACACACACAACCAACATAGTGTTGCCTGAGCAATGGCAGTATACAACATAGTATTGCCTGAGCACTATCTTACATACCATCCTCCCAAAAGGCAAGAACTCATCGTTTGTAATGGCAGAGAAAGATTCTGTTGTTAATGGCCTCTTTGTTCATTCACTTGTCACTGGACACTTAGGTTGCTTGCTATTGTGCTGCATATACAGAGGAATGTACAGATCCCGTAAAGTCTGCAGTAAACGTTAGCAAATGCAACCCTTCAAATGCTATAATGACTTATGAAATGGAAATTTCTATAAAGATGTATCTTCTGCACAGTCAAACTGTGACAACTGTGATTGAGGAGAGCTTTTACTGGTACCATAAAGAAAGACTTTGGGGTTAGAATCTTAGTATGCCCAGATCCTGTAGTTTGTCTTATGGCAGGATGCTTCATGGATGGGGTCCCCTTGTTTTTAGGCCAATGGTTTTTCTTTTCTTTTTCCCCAACTTTTGCTACGCCTATGAAAAAATTGCACTCCCCCTTTTTTCCTTTTTTTTCTTCTTTCTCTTTTTACTCTTTAAATAGGGGCTCCCACTTTTTTCATAGAACCTTGGGACACAGATTATTTTGCTTTATCTCATATGTCTTCATTTTTTCTATAAAATTAAGAAAAAAAGGAAAAAAAAAAGAAAGGATGGTGGCTAGGGTCCAAGTGGTCTCAGGTGCATTGGTGGAGAAAAAAGGTCAGAACTAAAGTTAACAAACAATAGAATGAAGAGACCCAAACTTTAACATTCTAAATTTAATTGGATCTGTCATACTGACAGGTCAGGGGGCAAAGGGTGGTAGTATAGGATGCATGCACTCTGGGATCATTGATGGAGGAGGTCAACACTGGTGCTGGGAATGGCCCTGATTCGTTGTATATCTAAAATTCAACTATGAAGAACTTTGTAGATCATAATGGTTTCAATGAAATAAAATTTAAAAAAATAGTAGTGTTTAAGAAAAATTCTTCTGAGATGTGTGTGACACAACGAGAGTGTATTTGTATGTGCAGTGTGTGTATATGTGTAAAATAAAAAGCTACAAGTTGTAAGATCACCTCAAATATGGTATTTCTCTTTTGTTGTTGTTTTTGTTTTGTTTTGGGACACACCCAGTAGTGCTCAGGGGTTAGTCCTGGCTCTGCGGTCAGAAATAGCTCCTGGCTGTCACTGTGGACCACATGGGATGCCGGGATTTGAACCACCATTCATCCTGGGTCGGCTACATGCAAGGCAAATGCCCTACTGCTGTGCTATTTCTCCATTCCACTCCCCCAACCCACCCAAGCATGGTATTTCTAACCCACACATAGACAGGTCTTAAGAAGCAAGGTAGTAATGAAAGATTCAATAAGCCAAGCCAGTCAGAATGAAATGGAGCCACTGGCTTTTCTTGGTCTCTCTCCCTTCACCAAAAGCCCAAACTGCTCTTTCTTTATTAAACCCACACACCAGGTGGGGGAAGGTCAAGTAATCTATGTGGGCTTTTATATATCAAAAGAAAGACTTAACAGAAAGAGAATGATGGGGGAACATCTTTATTTTGGGATTAATAGCTGGGTGTCATCTTACATGCATGTAAGTGAGAAAATTTGTGTTTGTATGTGAGTATGCATGAGTTTGTATGAGAGAAGGGAAAAAAGTGTATGTATGTGAAAGTTAGGAACTAATTCTGCATCTCTTCACAGAACAATAATTATGTGTGAAAGCCCAACTTAGAGACAAACTATGATTCAGATCTGGGCATTTGGTTGACAATCTCTCAAAAATGAAAAACAAGTTAACCTATCCTGACAAACAACTCTTCCTGCCACTGGGATCTTAAGCATCCCTCTGCTTGAACATGAAACAGTGAATTTACAAGCCAACACAAATTTTTTACATCCTAGTAGAATGAGTCAATATTTGTATTTTACAAATATTCTGCATAACTCAAAACCCAGGCATTGACATCTGACCTATAAAAGAGCACAATGATAACCAAATGGCTTTGATACAAGTAGCATGAGAAGTTCATTATAAATCTCTAGACTCCACAGTGTACTCATATTCAAAAAACTAAATGTATTGTTGAGTACGAGACAGTAAAACTAATGTCCACAATTATTTTTAATGTTTAAAAAATTGCCTCCATTTTCCAATTTTGCTAAATTCAGGCAAGTGATATCTCTGCAGAATGAATGCAAAGGAAATATAATAATCCAGATGTCCCCTGTTATGTGAGAAATTAAGCAGATGTGCCATACTCTAAAACAATGACAATATTATCACTGATACTTTTTGTTTCAAAACATTTTCACAAAAATGTGCTAGATATCCTGATTTGTAATTGATTTTGAAAAGTTACTTTAAATGAAATCATAAATAAATAGAGGGTTTTTAATTTTCTTTCCCTATGTTAAATTTTAGTACATGTAGTATGCTATATATTTTATGTGGTACAACCTATATAAAAATAAAAGCGGGGGCTGGGTGGTGGCGCTGGAGGTAAGGTGCCTGCCTTGCCTGCGCTAATCTAGGACGGACCACGGTTCGATCCCCTGGTTCCCCACATGGTCCCCCGTGCCTGCCAGGAGCGACTTCTGAGTGAATAGCCAGGAGTAACCCCTGAGCGTCATCGGGTGTGGCCCAACCCCCCCCCAAAAAAAAATAAAAAATAAAAGCAATGTTAAGTCCTCTCTAATTTTTGAGAGTACAAAAGAGCCTCAATCAAAATATTTTAGAGAATGAGTAACATTCTTATTCTCTAATAAAATTTAAAAATTTAAATATTCACCAATAATTTATTGAGCGAAGATAATAAACACTAAAACTGTTGAAAAGTTAGGGCTAGTGCATATAGTATAGCAGGTAGTGCACTTGCCTTGCCCACAGTTGACCTGGCTTTTGTCCTTGAGCTCCACCAGGAATGTTTCCTGAGCACAGGACCAGGACTTAACTTGCAACACTGCTAGGCCCCAAAATTTAAACAAACAAGAAAATTGAAAAGTTACAGTGGTAATATAATTTCAATATGTCAAATTCTGATTAGCACATAAGTTTAACCTCAGATCTTGCAATTAATATCTGAATATATTTAGTACACGTGATAATAGAAACTCGCTTTTAGCAAAAGTAATGGAGCATTACATTAATATCCTAGAATGCCTCCTTAATATTTTCTTTCACAAAAATGGCTTTAAAAATTACCTCCCCCTTTGTGTCATTTCATAAATTACACAAATATTTAATTTTATCCCTCATTTACAAATAAAAAAGAAGCGATTGATCAGAATACCAGTTTCTCTCCAACAGATACTGGCCTTTTTCCAACTTTCTCATTTCTTCTTCCTTTGTTCATTCCAAAACTACTGATTGAGTCATCTGGCCAAATTGAAAAATGGCACTAAAAGCAGAAAATACCTGCAGCGTTGTGAGAACAGTAGAAAGGTTAACAGAAAATATGCACAAAGAAGAGTAAGAAATTCTCTCTCTTGTAGATCTAAACATACATTTCACTGCTACCATCGACTTTTCCAAATATGACCACCTCCATTCATCTGAAAGAGAGAACCTGGTGGAAGAAGAATTCAGTTTGGAGAAGTTGGCCAGGTTGCAGCTTTCCCCTTCCTTCTGTTCATTCTCATACCTTGGCACATCAGTGAAGTATCTATCAGAACAGCAAAGAGGGAGCAAATCAGTCTGCTCTCACAAAAAAATCTTTGAAGTCGGGTCCGGGAGATAGCATGGAGGTAGGGCGTTTGCCTTTCATGCAGAAGGTCATCAGTTCGAATCCCGGTGCCCCATATGGTCCCCCCGTGCCTGCCAGGAGCAATTTCTGAGCGTGGAGCCAGGAGTAACCCCTGAGCACTGCCGGGTGTGACCCAAAAACCAAAAAAAAAAATCTTTGAAGTCAATATGTTCTGTTGGTTACTTTAGTTAAATGAAATATGCTCGATGGTTGGCAGTGCTCATTAGACTTGGGTTGGTCTCTGAGTCAAAGTCCTGCAAAGACTATTATGGGCATCAGGCACACAATGTTTCATGAGGCAGCAAATAATGAATCCTGTTGGAAGATTATTCTAAAGATCTAAAATATTTTAGGGGCTCCAAGTATAATCATCAGGTAAGCAAAGAAGCTTGAGAATGCTTATATGCACCCAGAGTATGTATGGTCCCTTCCAGCTAAGTATGAACTGATTACAAAGGTCCTTTGTACAACTGGAAATGATTGTGCTAGCCAGAGTCTACTTTGGACAGCAACCATGTGCATGTTGGAATAGAGTTGCTCTAATCTCTATTCTCCCCTCCCACCCAAGACAACTCATAGCCCAGGAGTCTTCCTTTTCAGACAGCAACCTGCACATAATCTGTATGAGGCTCCTTCTTCACTACCTCCCTGGGTGTAGATCAAACCCAGAGGTGCTTTCAGCCAAAACCCAGGTACAACATTCCTGCCTGCGTCTCTCCTGCATGTTATCAAGGAACATCACCATCCACCCCCATGACCCAAGAGCCCCAATCAGAATCAAGAGTACAACCAGAGAAAGTCAACCAGCATTGGGCATATGCCCAGAGCCACCCACAGTGACTGGACCAGTGGCTGACTATCAATAGGATGCTCTTTGGATTCTGAGCTAAAAGCTGCTCTCTCTGAAGATGTCTTGGCTAATGCCGTCTTAGAAAGAGAAAACTTATGTGTGCACAGGAGCTTGGTGTCCCAAATGGCACATTTGTGGGCCAGCTGATGTCTGAGATTCAGAGATAAGTCAGTCAGAACCTCACTGCATGCATATGTCAGGGCAGAAACCCAACCTCTCCCAGTATTGGGGTTTTCACCTCAAAAGGAGAGCTGAACTGTCGATCTGTGCAGGAATTTTGAGGACAGGTGAGTTCCTTCTCTTTTCTATTTTTTTTTTGTTTGTTTGTTTGTTTTTGTTTTTGTTTTTTTTTTTACAAACTTTTATGTCCCTCCCA
Source organism: Crocidura indochinensis (assembly GCA_004027635.1). Classification (NCBI taxonomy): domain Eukaryota; kingdom Metazoa; phylum Chordata; class Mammalia; order Eulipotyphla; family Soricidae; genus Crocidura; species Crocidura indochinensis. The sequence continues at coordinate 14,303 of PVKC010008038.1, read as the reverse complement.
GCATTTTCTATCACACTCCTCCTGTGGACATGCCACCCTGACATCAGGTAGCCAATGAGGTTTTAATCATGAGTTTGAACAGCATTCCTCAACCAAGGGCCAAATGGCTCCCTGTGAGTACCCAGGATATTTCAAGTAGACCCTGAGAAAAGTCATGGAAATGAGGTTTCAAAGCATAAAACTAGGGAGCCGATGGTAAAAGGGCAAGGAAACATGTTCATAAGGGCCCACAGACAACAAAGCAGCAGAATTGAATTTCTTTGAAAGCTCAAGGTCTAGTGTTTTTCTGTCTTTGAATGCAGGAATCACTTCTCTCAGGGTCCATTTAATGCTACCATGAACAGCCAAAGTCCCACCAGCATCTGCCATGGGACTCAAGCATAATGAATACAGTGCCTGAGACACTCATGATGGACATTGACCAAAATTTTACGAGACAGGATCAGGAGTGGCCACAAGAGACACACGGTGCATGCTGAGGTCCTGAATGGCAGCTCACTCTGCTAAACTCAGTGAGTGCCTAGAAGAGAGATCCAACTGCCTTGATGTCACAGGGACCTCACAAGCCCATTATTCAAAGTGAGGTGCTCAGTTGGCACCTGGGTCAAAGCCTCTACTTTCTTGTTGCCCCCACAAAGCCTTTAGGAGGATGCTGTCACTGCCATCTCCTCATCAAAATAGTTTGTCTTCCTTGAGCTATAGAGTCAATATAGTTTGCCTTCCTTAGGCTTTAGAGGGGGGAGTCAAAAACCTACATTGCTCTGTCAACTGTACAGCACAGTCTGGTGCAATTGGGTGCAATTTTCTGTAATCAAGTATACTTAAGTTGAGCATACGTGATCATTATGCCTGCTCAGTGGAAGTGGCTCTTTCACTACTGCCCTGAGAACCAAGGCATGCCAGAAGCACGTTGTCAGCACCAGAGGAAGCAATTTCAGTTGGTTTCCTTTTACATGAACACACGGCTCCGATTAACGGCCATGTCTCCTGCCTTCTATTTTGTTTTGTTTTGTTCTTTTTGCCTGCCACCCCCCAGTCTCCTGAAGTTTGCTTCTTTGGGTAGAAATAAAAACAATTTCAAAAATGAAAATGTTCAGTTTATAGCTAAAAATAACCCAATCTTCCGCAGGGGAGGCAATTCCTCAGCCTCTTGCAACAAAGATGCCCTCTCTGCCAGGCTGGGCTGGGCTGGATATGGGCACAGCACGAAATCTCTCTGTGGGAGTTTCTTTTAGAGTGGCTCAAAAACAAACAGGCAGTTCCCAGCTCACAGCCCTCCCTGAATGGAGGCAGAGAACGTCCTGTTCAAGAAAACCTCCCAGGCTTCTGGCCCAGTGATTGCATGGTCAATGGAAGCTGCAATAAAGGTCAGACATGAATAACTTCCCTCTATTTCAGATACTGAACCCTGAGACCTTAGCACTTACGGACACTCACAGTGCAAAAGTGACATAAAACATATCCTCTTGTTTTCTGAAAAGCAAAATAAAAATAGGGGCTGCTTCATAGCTCAAAGGACAGACCTAATGCTGTGCCACATGATCATTGGAAGTGAACTTAAGCAGGAGGTCTGAGTAGCCCCTGAGAACTATTGAATTGTGACCCAACACCCAGAAGAAAGCTTAAAAAAATCAAATCAGACTTTTCAGCTACTTCACACAAGCCTCTGCCTTGAATATACAAGGTCACAGGAATATATTACCATATTATAAGGCACCAAGTAAGCAAAAACTCGGAAAATGAATGCCAAGTCCAGGAAAAATCATACTTAAAATTCCCTCCTATCTTTAAGGCTGACATGAAATTTATCCGACCAAAGGGGTACCCTGAAAAATTGGAACCACATGGAGATCTCATACAGGTACCGCCATGTGCTAGAGGAAGTGTGCCAAATTTGCTTTTACAAATAGAGAAATTGAGGCAAAGCACGGTGAGGAATAGATGGAAATGTTAGAATTAGGACACAGGGAGCTCTCTTCTTAATCTCTTCAAGCTGGCAGCTTAGTAGACTTCAAAGTGAAGTACACACATTTCAAAGCCAGCATTCAGAGGGCCAAATCTTGCATTTTTTCACAAAGCAACATGATCCCTGCTTTTGAGTACTCACTGTGCCCAGGCATAGGAAAGGTGATCCTGACTGATTCCTAGTGAACCCAGGGATACCTGGTTCTCAAGGTGCCTTCCCCTGAAGGAACTCTGCTCCCTGGGTTTCACTGCGATGCCCCTCAGCTGAGATGTACACAAGTGTAGGGTCCCCTATCTGCCTGTTCCATAGCTGTGCCCCTGAAGGGACCTTTGAGTCCCATGTGGCCATGCTACCCCTTACTGGGTTTTCCAAGTCTCGGTATACCATCTATCCAGGATCCACAGTGAAAGCAGCAGCTGGGCCACATCTGGCTCCTGGTTGGGCCCAGAGAGCTGAGTGGACAGACCAAGGAGAAAGTCTGGTCAGGAGGTACCCCCACCTGTCTCTCTGTCATTGAAACCAGGCTTAGGGGGTGGTACTGAGGCTAACTCTGTGCCTCACAGAACATGGAACTGCATCATGGAACTGTATTAATGAAAAACCAAGGACTTGTCTCCTAGGCTCAAACTATTGGCATCAGATAACTGCTGAGAAGCAAGCAGGATGGCCGACTTGAAATGACAAATCGGGCTTTTAGAGATAAGTCATTTTACTTGAAAACACCTTGGAGATGCTCTGAGTTCTTCTCTTGTTCTCTGTCTCCTTTCTTCCTTTGCTTGTTTGAACCAAGGACTTTATTACCAGACAGTGACTTCACAATCATCCCCCAGTCTTCCCCTGAGTATGCTCACAAGTTCCCCTGCACTCTCATATAGCTTCTGTCCTTATTGCTGATTTTGGTGTTATTTCCCACACCTCCATCTTTTCACTTCATGAGAGATGACAGCACTGAATTGGCACAAAGGGCTGATGGTCAATTTTATCCTCCAGGGTCTGAGGTGAGGGAAAGGAGGCAGGATGCCCTAGACAAATTTTTTTTCCCATGATCAAGTGACTCACAAAACCTCCTGCGTCTGATTCCTTCAGCTGGGAACAAACTGAAGAGCAGAGATCATGGAATGAAGCCCCTCTCTGGATATGTGTGTGAGATTGGAGAAAAACTAACTGTTCAAGCTCCTCTTGTCACTCCTGATTCCTTTGCTTCTGGAAGAAAACATTTTAATCATGGGGAAATAGAAAATTCCAAGAATTTGAGAACTTCTCTTCTGCTGAGAAAATTCTATTTTCTAACTCTGACATAGTTGTGAGTGGCTGAAGAGGGCATGCACTGTCCTGCTTAGCATCTGGTGCTCCCTACACATTCAACTGCTACACGTGGTAGGTCAGGGGCAGAAGATGACATGAATATTGAGTGATAGCAGCAGGTAATGTAGCTGAACATCTGGCCCCCACGCCCAGCACATGGGTTTAAAAACCCAATGGGGCACATCTACGGGGGACTCACATACTTTCCCTAGAACCATGGATATCTGTTGGTCAGGAACTTCATGCTTGTCATTTGGAATTTGAATCTTTTATCATTCTGTTTTTTATAATAATAATTTTTATTTTGACCAAAGTGGATTACATATCTTTCACAGTAATATTTTAGGTACATATTGCTATTGAATCAGGGGAATTCCCACCACCAAAGTCGTCCTCCCATCACCCCCATTCCCAGTATGTATCCCATATCCCCCTCCCT
>PVKC010008038.1:0-10493 GCA_004027635.1 Crocidura indochinensis | reverse complement strand
AACAGAACCACATAACTTGAATCTTCAATCATTCTTTCTTATCAGTCTTGCTATGCAGGCATATCATTGCCACTTATTTCCTTTAAAATAAATGGTTCCTGGGTTGACTTATTTCTCTCATTTTCAGTTTTACCGATTCCTACTCTTATCTTGATTATATTTCAAACTGTTTTGGATTTGGGGGTTAATTTGTTCTTCTTGAAGAAGAATCTGAAGAGTAGCTAAACCATGTATTTGAAATCATCCTTTTGTGATGTAATATGCATCATTCATATAAACACTGCTTTGTCTGTATCTCCTAAGTTTTGACTGTGGGGTTTACAGCTTCATTTCTCCTATTGATTTACAGAACAATTTCATTGTGATGAAAGTAATTTTGAACAAAATGATACAATTGCATCTTCTTGGTCATCTTATGTCAGTGATTTACAATTTGTGCTATGTGTACTCATAAATAGTATGATTTATTTTAAAATCTTTTTTTTTTTTGCTTTCTGAAAGCAAGTGTAACAATAACATAGTGTTTGATATTGCTCTTCCTGTCCTCTGCCCAAAGTCTTTTTCTCTCCCAAATATACTACATGGGGAATGCTGCCAGAAATACCTGACTTTGTTGAGTTTGTTCTAACTTTTGGTTGTTGAATTTAGAAACCTTATATTGGGGCTGAAGGAGTAATACAATGGAGAGGGTGTTTTCCTTGCACACAACCAACCTGGGTTTGATCCTCACTATCCCATATGGTCCTCCAAGCCTGCCAGAAGCAATTTCTTACCTCAGAGTCAGAAGCAACCCATAAGTACTTCCAGATATGGCCCCAAAACAACAAAACAAAACAAAACAAAAAAAAAAGAAACCTTGTATTATTATTTTTTGTTTTGTTTTGTCTTTGGGGCCACACCCGGTGACGCTCAGGGGTTACTCCTGACTATTTGCTCAGAAGTCGCTCCTGGCAGGCACAGGGGACCATATGGGGAACCGGGGGATCGAACCGCGGTCCGTCCTAGGTTAGCGCAGGCACCTTACCTCCAGCGCCACCACCCAGCCCCAAAAACCTTATATTATACAACAATATTTTGTGACTCCCATATTCAATTATAATCAGGTCAAATTCAGAATACTCACAATTTAGGAAGCTGGGCTTTAACACAATTTCTAGGCCACTTTCATCATCTGGAGGAGTTCCAGCCTCTCCATCCATCTTTGCTAATTGGTCTGTTTTCTCCTCACTTCTCATGGGTTTTAACTCTAATATTTTTAACTAATCAATAGATAACCATTTATGAATTATCAGTACTTATGATAAACCTGTCCTCTTATCAATGTGAAGCATCCTGTTTATTTGGATACTATTTCTTCTTATAACATCTACTTTTTCCTCTCATTGTAATACTCATGATTTCCATGGATTTGTTTTTGGAGAAGATAGCCTTTCTTTTTACATTTAACCTATCTGTGTCTTTTTATTTAAAGTATGTTTCTTGTTCCATAGCACCATGCAGTTAGCAGTTAGGTCTTAGTTACCCAACCTGACAATCTTTATATTTAATTTGAGTATTTAAGCAGTTATATTTCATCTAATTATCACTCATATTGAGCTTAAGCTTATAGTCAAGTTAGCTTGCTTCTATGTAGTGATTCCTGCCTTTTTATTTGTGTCCTTGTGTCCTCTTTTATTTCTTTTTTTTCCTAATTGTGTATTTGTGCATTGGGGTGTTTGTTTTATTTTGGTTTTTTTTTTGTTTTTTTTTTTTTTTTTTTTTTTTTTTTTTTTTTTTTTTTTTTTTGGTTTTTGGCTTTTAGTTTGTGGGCCACATCTGGTGATGCTCAGGAGTTACTCCTGGCTATGTGCTCAGAAATCACTCCTGGCTTGGGGGTCCATATGGGACGCCAGAGAGGTGGGGATGGAACCACTGTCTGTTCTAAGCTAGCTCACGCAAGGCAGACTCCTTATGCCCTGTGCCACTGCTCTGACCTCTGGGGTTTTGAGTGTTGTGTGTGTGTTTAATGATTTTTATTGTGATCAAAGTGAATTACGAATCTTTCACAGTAATATTTAAGGTACATAGTGACAATGAATCAAAGACTCCATTTGATTCTTCTCTCTTGACTTTTTGCCTTGGGTTGGATGTGGTGGCTACAGTTATACTTTAAGCATACATGAGAGTCTAACTTAAAATGGTATTAAACCCTTTCACACTGAATATGTGATTCTCACAATACTACTATTTCTCCCTCCTGTCCTGTATTATTGTCATATCTTTCACTTCTACGTATTATTAATTCCATGATACTTTGTTATTTCTTTTGCCTTAAATACTCAAATATCTTTTAAAAATTAAAAATTAGGAAAATATTTTAAGTCTATGCACAAACTTACCATTTCTGGCATTTTTCATTCCTCCACATAGGTCCAAGGGTGGTATCATTTTCCTTCTGAAAAAACTTCCTTTAACCTTACTCGGAGTGATTCTCTCAACATTGATTTGCTGAAAGTTATATCTGGCTCTTTTTCTTCTTCTCAAATTTCTTTTCTTAGCTATTTGTAGATTCACATGTAACTGTAAGAAACAGAGAAATCCCATGTGTCCTTGCGTGTTCTTCTCCAACCATAAAATGTTTCCAAAACTCGCTTATAATATTATGGTGGGGAGACTGACCCTGGGAGTTCATTAGATATAAAATCCTCTAGTTTCACATCCACTGATGAAGTGTGTTTGTTTCTTGAAGTCCCTATGATCTTAGCATATGTGTAGACATACAGAAATACATTTGCATCAGTTAAACTATTATTCACTTACAAGGGTCCTTCTGCAATCCTTTTGTAGTTACACTACTATACCTCCCTCCACAGACCTCATCCCTAATCCTTTATCTATTTACCATTTTTCTATTCCCCAACTCTATAATTTTATCATTAAGAAAACTTTCCATATGAACGGAATGATAAATTGTACAACCATTTAAAATTGTTTAAAAATCAACAAAAGGATCAGGTAATGAGCAAACGCCTGGACTATATGCTTTGTATGCTGGAGCCCCTGAGCACAAAGCTAGGATAAGCTATGAAACACTACCAGGTGTGGCTCAGAACAAGAAAAAAAAACATGCAAAATAAAATAGATATATTAAACTCAGCAGAATTCCCTGAAAGCTCATTCAAGAATGCAGCTCTCTTGATACCTTGTTCCTCCTTATTATTCAGAAAATCCCAGTGGTATCAATGTGGTAGTTTGTTTAGCTATTTACTTGCTGGAAGACATGTTGATTGCTTTCAGCTCCAGGAGTTATAAGTAAAATTGCTGTAGACATTCATGTAGAAGTTGAGGTTGAACATAAGTTATCATTAAACTGTAATATGTGTATTATTGCTGCATCATACAGTCTATGCAGGCTTAGTTTAGAAAGACTTTTTCTAGAGGTCTTTACCTGTTTATATCTATACCAGTAATGTATGAGGGATCCATTTTTTTCCAGATCCTTCCCAGTGTTTAATGTTATTGGTACTTTCTATCCACTGACATTCTGAAAGGTGAAGTGACATTCAGTGTGGGTATGGTTTTTGTGAAGCCTGGAGCAGAAGCAGAATGGGCTCTATTTTGTCAACCTAATGTGTTCCGAATCAGCCTGTAGTCTAGAATTCATTTTAAGATATGTCTTTTGAGAATTTTACATGAGTGGCCTAATTCTAGGGTCAGCCCTCTCTGGCCTTTGGGTAGAAACAAATAAACCCTCTATAAACCTTGGGGAATTCTCTGTGGTGAGGAAGTATCTGATAGGCCAAAAGCCCAGGGCAGAACTGCTGATGGCCTTATTACTTCCAAGTTCAGTGGTTCTTCTCAGATGTCACTGTTTTTTAGACTGGAATTGGGTAGTCTGTCTGTAGCTGCTGTACTTTCTGCAGAGATCACCCCTTCAATATCCTTATAGCATTGACTCACATCTTCCACATGCATTTCTGCAGACTTTTGTTGCAGATCATCCAGTTTTGAAGCTGTACTGTTGGCAAAAGCTAAATACTTGAGCACAAAAATTCAGTTTGTTGCATGATTAGTTAGTTCATGAAGCATGACACAAGTTAAGAGCACAGCCTTTATCATGGTTATGTAAAAGAACAAAGCATCATTTCAGCCTTGAGAATTGCTTGATAAAATCTACAATCTAAGAGTGAGAGTATTGTATACTTTGGTATGGTATTTGCCTTGCATGTGACTATCCTGAATTTGATCCCCAGCAACCGATTTGTTCCCCTGAGCACAATAAGGAGTAATCCCTTGAGCATACAACTAGAAGTAAGTCCTGCGCACTGCTGGTTGTGCTTCTTCAAATAAATATTTTTAATCACCAATTTGGGGCAGGGGATGTCACTCAAGTACAGAGGTTTGGCACCATCTGTTCTCCCCTGAACCACTGGATATAGTCCTGGTAGACCCTAAGTATTATCTGACCTAAGCTTGGAATCATCAGGTATGCACCACTTACTCTTCAGTATCACAGGGTTAAAAAATTTTGTGATTTCCTATACATGGATATACACGAAAACTATTATGCTTAGTAAAATAAGTCAGAAGGAGAGAGATAAACACAGAATAGTCTCACTCATCTATAGGTTTTAAGAAAAATACAAGACATTATTGTAATAATGCACAGAGACAATAGAGATGAGGGCTGGAAGGACCAACCCACAGTTTGAAGCTTACTACAAAGAGTGGTGAGTTCAGTTAGAGAAATAATTACACTGACAACTATCATAGCAATGGCAGTGAGTGAGAGGAATAGAATGCCTGTCATGAATACAAGCAGGGGGAGTGGGGAGGAGGGAGATGGGGATATAGGTAGGTGGTGGGAAGGTTGCACTGGTGAATGGGGGTGTTCTTTTTTATAACTGAAACCCAGCTACAAACTTGTTTGTAATTATGATATTAAATTTAAATTAAAGATATTAATTTAAAATTAAAGATTTTGCAATTTCAAAACAACTCTGCTCTAGTATAATTATGATACAAGTAAAGGGTAATATACTCTAATAACAAGGCTTCTTTCCACCTAAAATGCTTTGTTTGCTCACAATGATCCACCTCTCATATAGACACTTTCTTTCCCACAGCCATATTTGTCTTTACTTGGAGACATCGGAACCATGCAGAGCTGAGACTATCCCCAAAGCCAGGCTGCAATACATACCCCCTGGCTCCTTAGGAATCCACAGTAAATCAGATTAAAATGAGGATAGTAATACATTTATGCTTTTTCACTTCTCTGTGTTGTATCCCTGTCTACCTCCCTCTTTGTCATCGCATCCTATCTCAATGACCAATGATTGGTTAGTTGATGAGTTTTGGCAGACTGTCTCTGTACATGTTAGTCATATGAATGATATCACACCAGCTTTTCATATTGGTCAAAATTCAAATCTGCATTCGTTCCTAAGGAAAAAATGCTCATGGAACTCAGAAGCTCTAGAGAACTACAAACAAATACACCTTTATGTGGTTTAGTTGAAAATCTGGCAGAAATGACAACGTGTAATAAATAATGATTCGAGCTCTATTTAAAATGTACCCTTTATCACTGTTGCTTGAAATATTTGTATGTAATATTTTATTTCCTCATTTCCTATATTGTAAGTATTTGCCCTTGATTTTATTTTACTCATAATTAATGGATTCTGTGCAGTTATGGATGCAAGCATGCCAATGACCAAATGCAAACCTTCCTGATCTTCAAAGTCACTACAATGTGGTAAGAGATATGTGTATAAGTTCATTGTCACTACTCTACACATTGCAGTGACACAGACTAAACTCAGATGAAGGGAGGGTCTGGCCACATGACTGGGGGCTCATAAAGTTCTGAGTAAGGTAGGTGTGTCAACAAAGCTAATCAGAGAAAGTGAATCAAAAGGAAATGAAAAATACTCAGGGAAGTAGGAGGTACAGTAAAGGAACAGGAATTGAGATAAGTGGGGGGTGAGAAAACGTTGCCTAGTAGAGGAAATATCCTCCATAGCCTTGATGCCAGCCGAGAAGGCCAACAGTGAAAGAAAATGAGGCTCTAAAGATAAGGTAAGTGTACCACATGACACCCCTTAGCCATGGGAGGGCTAGGCCTATTGTTCAGCTGCAGAATTCAACTATTACTTTCCAAATCCATATTAAAAAGTAAATTACAAAAGAACCCAAGCTATTCAATTTATAGGGACCTTTAGGCAGAATCACTGACTCTATTCACTTAAAAAATCGAACATGATTTCTTTGGGAAGAGAAAACTCAGTCACACAGGAAGGGCTATTATCTAAAAGGGTTGTCAAATTTACACTTTTCTTTTAGAGGTCAGAAGACCCAACTAGACCACATTTGGGGATTTAGCTAGTTGCCTTTTTGCATGACTGTTTGTTTTCTCAACCACTTCAAATTTTATTACAACAAGCAAGAGAGCTAATTCTATTCGATTCAATACCACAAAATCTTCCAGTAATTAAATTCAAAATAAACAGGAGATATTTTTGAAACCAGAAAGAGCCAATCTGGGGCTGGAGCGATAGCACAGAGGGTAGGGCATTTAGCCTTGCATGCAACTGACTTGGGATGGACCCAGATTCAATCCCCAGCATCTCATATGATCCTCCAAGCCTACCAGGAGTGATTTCTGAGCACAGAGCTATGAGTGATCTCTGAGCACCACTAGGTGCACCCCCCCCCAAAAAAAAGAATAAGCCAATCTATCCACCATTTGGAGAATATAAACAAAACTGGTAGAAAGCATGGAGTCATGCTCGATGTTGTAATTCTCACTAGTGAATTGAAAGTTCTGTTTTTTGTCAGGCAACTTTGGGTCCAGTTACTTAGAAAACTTTCTTACTGAGTTTGTAGCTTTTGTATGATGCCCTTGGAATTCCAAACAGGTAAGGAGATGTTTCTAGAGATCACCCAAGTCATTTGGGTCACCTGCTAGGCTGAGTCTCCTTTATCTGTTCCCTCCCTGCAAGAGGAGCAGAGGTGCACCTCAATGCAGACAATAGATATTTGCCACTTCCAAATTTTCTTTTTGTTTTTGGGGGATGTGGGGAGAATGTCCACGGAAGCACTCAGAGTACCACATAATTCCAAGGATAAAACCTGGAACTCTCACACACAAAACATGAGCTCCAGTGCTCCAGCTATTTGAGCTAGCTCTCCCACCCTTTTCCACTCTTTATTTGTCAACTAGCTGACAAAACCAGAAAAGTGCTAGAGTCTCTTTCTGAAGAGGACACAACTTTTTTTCTTTATAAAAAATGTGATATAATGCCTATGGAAGCTTAATGCCTTTATAATAATGCATCTTAAGAGGTGTATTCCTAAATATACAGGTAGCCTCCTCGATCACTTGTTTTCTTCAAATACCTTTCCTTTTTTTTTTTTTTTTTTTTTTTTTTGGTTTTTGAGCCACACCCAATTACGCTCAGGGGTTACTCCTGGCTATGTGCTCAGAAGTCACTCCTGGCTTGGGGGACCATATGGGAAACCGGGGGATCGAACCGTGGTCCATCCTAGGCTAGCGCAGGCAAGGCAGGCACCTTACCTCCAGCGCCACCGCCCAGCCTCTCAAATACCTTTTTTAAAACTCAGTTTTATTTATTTGTTCTATTTTAATATATACATATTTTCTATATCCTTACCATTTTTGGTACTGCTTGGTACAAAAAGCCTTGCCTGGGATAAAAGCTCAGATCAAAACCAGACCACAGAGACTGTGTGTAGCTGGTCATCCTTCCCAGAATAGCACCAGCAATACAATATGACACCATATGTTTTTGTATGGGCACAGTAAAAAAGGGGGAACCATAGACACAGAAACAAGATCTTATCTTCTAGGGATAAGAACTCATACTTTTTATATAACACAAAGGTGCCTCCCATCCTGGACATACAACTCAGTCTCCCTGAGATTGGACAGTGTTAGTTCAATCCCAAACCCCAGGTCCCAGATGTAGAACTGATACAGCTCCCAGCAGCAACACCAGGAACTAAGCTCCATTAGGAGATTTATAACACTGCTCTGGCACCAACTTTTGCCCTATCCTAGGCTTCGGCTTAGGGACTGAACAAAAACAGGGAACACTTGTTACAGAAGACTGAATACAGCAACAATAATGGGACAGAACCTCTAGAACCGTAAAGACTCTAGACCCTGCTCAAATACCAAGATTGCTAGCTACAGTGACCGGATTTTTTCACCCACAACTGAGAGGAAAGTTTCCTGGCACCACAAAAATGCCCTTGGGATGGGGTAATGAGTATATATGGAGCCAGTGGTTGATCCCATGATGGTATGCTTCAAGGATGGAGAAATCCTGAATCTCTTAGGCCATGGGAATTCCCTTTCTTCCCCAATGCTTACTGTGCCTATGCAAAAAATAAATAAATAAATAAAGTGGGAGGAATGCCAAACCTTAGCACTCTAGCACCCCTTCTTTTTTTTTGTTTTGCTTTGATTTGTTAGTTTTTGACTTTAGTTTCCTTCTCTTTTTTCCTTCCACTTTTTTTCTTTTTTTCACTCTTGTGGTTATTATTTAGAGATTTTTTTTCTTTGCTGGGTGCATTTTTCTTCTCTCTCTTTCTTTCTTTCTTTCCTTCTTTCTTTCTTTTTTATCTTCTTTCTTTTTTGGTATTTGTTGCCAATTTTTTCTTCCCTTTTTCTTATCCTTTTTTATCTCCAATGACAACAGGATACCCAATCTACAACAAGCTGTAAAGTGGAAACCAGTTACACTAATATTCTGGGGTATAGAGGAGGAAGATATGGGATTGCTGGGAACAGGGGTAGAGGGAGGACAACACTGATGATGGGAATGCCCCTCATTCATTGTCACTATGTACCATAAATAATTCTGTGAACAATTTGTAATGCACTTTGGTCACAATAAAAATTTATAAAAATAAAATAAATGTACTATAGGGGCTGGAGAGATAGCACGGAGGTAGGGCATTTGCCTTGCATGCCAAAGGATGGTGGTTCGAATCCCGGCATCCCATATGGTCCCCCAAGCCTGCCAGGAGCGATTTCTGAGCATGGAGCCAGAAGTGACCCCTGAGAGCTGCTGGGTGTGACCTAAAGACCAAAAAAAATGTATTATATACCTTCAAGTTATTTCAAAAATTCATTATGATAGGTTGGTCTGTACAATGTTGACTTTTGCTTTTCAAACAGTATTAGAGATTTTTAGTATATTCTCACATTGATTATTCTGCATCTTTGTCTTGCTGTTACATGAATACTTAACATCTAGTTAAGAGTACATCATCTGACGTCTGATAATCCCATGAAAATTATGGAAGTTTCTTTCATTCTTTTTAAAATATATTTATTTAAGCACCATGATTACAAATATGCTTGGTTCTGTTGAGAATGAGAGCAGCTGTCTTCCCACACTGCAAACACAGAAAGAACCACTGGATTCTGTCCCAGTTTCTGATGCCACTTATCTTTTTCCAAGCATAAAATGACCATTGAGCCATTCAATTTACATAGAATTGTAAATGACCATTCAATTTACATGGAATGAGGTCAACTTAAAATTTACTCAAGAGCTACACAAGGTAATACTGCATTTGTTAAAAAAAAAAATACAGCCCGGGAGAGGCCCGGCCCGGGAGATAGCATGGAGGTAAGGCGTTTGCCTTTCATGCAAAAGGTCATTGGTTTGAATCCCGGTGCCCCATATGGTTCCCCGTGCCTGCCAGGAGCAATTTCTGAGCATGGAGCCAGGAGTCACCCCTGAGCACTGCCAGGTGTAACCCAAAAACCAAAAAAAAAAAATACAGCATCAGTAGATATTTATTGCATTCACTTTAATCAACATATTGCACCAAATGTAAGGCTTTTGCTCATAAACCTAGAGAAACACATGGATGGAAGTATACTAATAGTGAGACTTAAATACATCCCTCTAACCACTGGCTAATAGACTAGATTATCAATAGAAAGCAAGAGCCCTAAATTAGGAACTAGAAGAGCTAGAATTAATGGATTTATACAGAGCCTTACATCATCAAAAAGCCAAATGCACATTCATCACTGCAGTACATAAAACATCCTCTACATAGATCACATTGTAGGACATAAATATAATTTACATAAATTTACAAGCATAAGATTCTGACCACAAATAGAGATCAAAAATAATCATGAAAAGTAGATAAAAAGAAGAAACTATGACACATGGAGACTGAAAAATTTGCTCCTAAATAGCTAGATCAAAGAGGAAATCAAGGAAGAAGTAAAAAGATTCCTTGAGGTTTTAGCACATGGGAGACATTTTTAAAAGGCTTCAGTGAGGCAGCCATGAAACACCCCCTTTTCAGACTCTTTCGGGAACTGAAGAAACAGAAACACTCCCAAATAGTTGTTATGAAGCTAGCATCACTCTGATACCAAAACAAGACAATGATGTTGCAGAAAGAAAGAAAGAAAGAAAGAAAGAAAGAAAGAAAGAAAGAAAGAAAGAAAGAAA
>PVKC010008037.1:0-28694 GCA_004027635.1 Crocidura indochinensis | reverse complement strand
CATTTTCTCAACATGTCTTATATTAAAGCAGAGAAACAGGAAAAATAGAGATCAAGTGTTTATCTAATACTGAATCTGAACTGGTCATTTTGGACCATATGTGTTTTATGTATGTGCAGCAAATCTTACAGATTTATCCCTATTTTACAGATGAAGAAACTGATGCTTCCAAAGTTTTATGGAAATAAAAAATACATATAGCTATTAAGTGATGGCATAGGGATTAAAAACAAAATTTATTAGTCTATAAAGCATATGTTTTTCTCATTAACCAATCAATATGTGTAAGTAAGTGATAGGATATGATATGCCAGAAAGAATTTTTAGTAATTTAGAAGCATAAATAACAAGAGGCAAAATAATATATTTTACTATGGAGATTTATGGGAAAATTTACTAAACAAACAGCATTATCATTTGGCTGACAACATGCTTTTTTAAAATAAAATGTTTATTTAAATACCATGATTACAAGAATGATCATAGTTGGGTTTCAGTCGTAAACAGAACACCTCCCTTCACCAGTGCAATATTCCCACAACCAATACCCTCCTTTCCAACCCCTGCCTGTACTCAAGACAGGCATTCTACTTCTCTCAATAGTCTTCCCAAAAACAAAAGCCCAGTCCCAGATGGATTCACTAACAATCCTTTTCAGGCTCTTTCATAAAATTGAAGAAACAGGAACAATTCCAAATATTTTTATGAAGCTAATATCACCTTGATGCCAAAACCAGACACAGATGCTGCAAAAAACGAAAGAAAGAAGCAAAGAAAGAAAGGAGGAAAGAAAGAAAGAAAGGAGGAAAGAAAGAAAGAAAGAAAGAAAGAAAGAAAGAAAGAAAGAAAGAAAGAAGGAAAGAAAGAAAGAAAGAAAAAAAAGGAAGGAAATTATAGACCAATATCCCCGATGCAAAGATCCTCAACAAAATTCTGGCAAATAGGATCCAGTGCCTCATCAAGAAGGTCATTCAACATGACCAAGTAGATTTCATCTCAGGAATTCAAGGATGATTTAACATCCATAAATCAATTAACATAATACACCATATCAACACAAAGAAAAAGCAAAATCATCTGATCGTATCAATAGGTTCAGAGAGCATTTGATAAGGTCTAACACCCATTCTTTTTTTGGGGGGAGGGAACCGGGGGATCGAACTGCGGTCCATCCTAGGTTAGCACAAGGCAAGGCAGGCACCTTACCTTCAGCGCCACTGCCCGGCCCCCCAACACCCATTCTTAATTAAAGCTCTCATCAAGATGGGAATGGAAGGAACTTTTCTTAATATAGCCAAGACCATCTAACCAAGCCAATGGCAAATATTATTCAAATGGAGATAAACTAAAAGCCTTTCCACCTTGCTTAAATTTAGTATTTCCTGATTGAAAGAGCTAGTCTTTGCTAAGAGTAATAGTGCTGAACCTAAGTAATCTGAAATTGCTAAAATGACTGCTCAGACCCTGATTTCTTAGGTCCAGAATGACAACTGCAGTACAGTTTTGGCACTTACCAAAGAGATTTCCTCACCATGATAACTTGAGTACCAATATCTATGCTTCCTCTTTTGACTTCCTGCTAGTGTTTTGTTTCTGTGATTATATGCTATCACATTGTAAGAGGCGGGGGTCTCACGGAGATGATTAAACAAGCCTTGCCATGTGCATCATTACCCTTTCTTTCTGAAGTCACTAAGAATCCAGGGATTAATTTAAGAATGTGTATTGCAGCATACTTTTTTTCCTGGAACATATTGTCTTACTTATGAACTTACATTTAAAAGAATAAAAGAGTTTAGAAGATTTTCTTCCCCATAGTCATATGGAAGGTGCAAAATCATAAATTAACAGTCAACATACTCTAGAGAAATATCCTAATCACACAAGGGAGTTCCATGTTATACTATCTGTCCTTTGTTGGCCAACTCTTGTAAACCTCGTTTTTGTGAGAAAGATTCTAACAGATGTATTTGAATGAATCCTTTTGGAATGGTATGGGATTAGGACCAATCTTTTCATTTAGAGTTCTCTCTGGGAAATGAAACAACATAGACTGAGTTAACACACAATGATTCATTATCCTCTTATAAGATTATAGAAGTTGTGAGAAGATGTAAAGTACTGAGAAAGATTAGAAAAGGGCACCAGTGACTATGACTATGAGATCAGTAGTTCACATTCTTCTGAAAAAGGGTTAGGGAGGAATCTGATTTAAGATCTTCCAGTCACTTAAAAACGTTGCTGAATTTTAATAATTCATGAGCTTTTAGGCTGTTTCACATTGCTGATTTGATTCTAGTCTAATCTTCCAATGCCAATTTTTGAAATCTAAAGTTGAAAGACAACTTTTATGTGCATACTGAGACCTATGCTGTTTTTTCTAGTTTTTAGAAATCTATGATTGCCTATAAATCCCCAAATAAGTATTTTTTGGTAAATGTTGTTAACCTCTGTCAAGTAATGTGGGCAACTCTTTTGGTTCCTTAATTGTCCCCCAGTGATAGAGGCATCAGATCACTGTACTAGAAAATTGGTATAAAACAAAAACCATGTCATTATTTTAGAAGGAATTTCTGCTTCTATGTTATAAGAAAATATGTTAAAGCAAGTGTTGTGGGTACATATATATATATATTTTTTTTTCATCTGTAGTGCTCAGTCTTTAGTCACCAGGAAATTAAAAAAAACTATGAATACTTTAACAAACCTAAATTTCAAGTCTGTAATCTAGAAATAAAATATCTAGAAATGTCGAAAGTAACTTTAAGAGTGATTATTTTAAGAGGTTACTTGTGGGGTCAGTGAGGTGGCGCTAGAGGTAAGGTGTCTGCCTTGCAAGTGCTAGCCAAGGAAGGACTGCGGTTCAATCCCCTGGTGTCCCATATGGTCCCCCCAAGCCAGGGGCACTTTCTGAGCGCTTAGCCAGGAGTAATTCCTGAGCATCAAGTGGGTGTGGCCCAAAAACAAACAAAAACAAAATGTTACTTGTGCAAAATTAAAGTTAAATTAAAGAAGGTTATTTGTGATTTTACACATGACCATTTTCACTCCTTGATCTATGTAGAATACAAATACATATATATGTGCTGTCAGTCAGAAATGATCACAGCATCATCTTCAAAAGGGGTAAAAATGATTCAATAATAATCTATGAATAATTAAAGTTCAGAGAACAAACCCTCTACCTTCATGGTTTCTCGCAATAATGTCTGAGGGGTGAGGGTGCTGAGAATGTTTTTTTTTTTTTTTTTTGTCTTTCTGGCTCTCTGGCACCCCATTGATTCTTACTTTGTTTCTGTTGAATTTACCCCAAAATTCTGTTATTGTCTGTTCATTTAGTTTTGATGATCTTTCCCATCTTTGTTTATTTATTTTAAGCCTCCTTTCCATCTTCTGCTATTGTCGGCAGGTGCTATTCAGCTCATCTTCCAGCTTCCTGATTCTGTCCTCAGCAGCTAAATACTTTGCTGGTGATGTCTTCCACTGAGTTTTTCATTTACCCTACCAAGTTTTATAGTTCTGTCATTTCTGTTTGATGTTGTCCCATTTCTACTTTCAGATCCTCTTGAGACTTTTTGGCTGTCTGTTTTATGATTTCTTTGAGTTACTTGAATATCCTCAACATTTCCTCTCTATAGCCCTTATTAGAGAGACTATTTGTGGCTGGTACTAGTCTTCAAAACTGTCATCTGAGTTTGGTTAGGTTCAGCATTGCTTTCTATTGTGACCCTTGCAGTGTGGTGGTGTCTCTTATGTGTTGTGGTGGGGCTCACTGACAAAAAGAAATGCACATGGAGACTATTATGCAAAGTGAAATAAGTCAGAGGAAAATAAACAGACACAGAATAGTATCATTCATCTGTGGGATTTAAGAAAAATAAGACAGTATGCTAATAATACCCAGAGACAATAGAGACGAGGGCCAGAAAGACCAGTCCAAGATATGAAGCTTACCGCAAAGAGTGGTGGATGCAGTTAGAGAAATAACTACACTAACAACTATTATGACAAAGATGGTGAGAGAAAAATAGAATGCCTATTCCAAAGACAGACGGGGGTGGGGGAGAAGGGAAACAGTTGGCATTGGTGATGAGAAAGTTGCACTGGTAAAGACTGGGAGCATATTTTATGACTGAAACTTAACTATGAACATGTTTGCAAGCATAGTGCTTAAAGATATTATTATTATTATTAATTATTATTTTGGGTTTTTTGGGGCCACACTTGATGATGCTCAGGAGTTACTCCTGGCTATGCACTCAGAAATTGCTCCTGACTTGAGGGGAGCATAAGGGAAGCTGGGGTATTGAACTGAGATCCATTCTAGACTAGAGCTTGCAAGACAGATGGCTTACCTCTAGTGCCACGGCTCTGGCCCCTTAAATAAAGATATTATTAAAAAGAAAAGAAATGTGGGGCTGTGGGGTGGTCATGTTCTTCTCAAGGCAAACTGACATGGGGATAAAGTGGCTATTCTGAGTCACAAAGAAGACTCTACTGTCAGTCTTTCTGTCTGCCTCAGTTTCTTGGGACTATGTAATGTTATATATTTTGATTTGGATGACAGTTACACATTCTCTCTATGAAAATCTGTACAAATGTACACTTCATATTTGCGTACTTTGAAGCATAATTGTAGCTATGCTTGAACATAAAGTAAAATTTGGAAAAATACCTTTGAGTTCTGCCAAAGAATCACTTTTGTAGCATAATTTATTTATTCTTTTTAAAACAGGATTATGAAACATGTTCTATATTTAGATTTTGTATTAGCAGGGTTCTTGTATATATTGTATATATTGTATATAGTTATTCTTTTTTAGTGACTAAATAAATAGCCTGAGAAATTATGATTATAATTCAGTAAATCATTAGTCACATAAATAAGTTTGTTTTAGTTACATAGTGGCAGAATAAATCAAAATTGCTATATCAGTACATGAGGAATAACTAAAGGGGGTCGTAATAGTAAATGGTAACTTCCCTAATTAATGCATTTTACTCAATACAGCCATTGTTGCCAAGAGGAAAATCTGAATTTTTCTTTAAGTCTCACTTGTGCAATTGAATTGTAAGTAAAGGCCCATTGTTTCTTTCCCTACATCCTTTTTTAAACACTTTCTGGAAATAAACCTGCATGAAACAGTAGCCAAGGGCAAGAGCTTGCCTTGAACACTGCTAATATGATTTTTGTTTTGTATTGTTTTTTTGCCACACCCAGATATGCACACTAGAAAGTATTCCTGATGGGCTGAGTGGACAATATAGGATCCTGGGGTCCAAACTTGGTTGGGTGGTGTGTAAGGCAAACACCCTACCCACTGTGCCCCAACCCAGGTTTGATACCCAGCATCCCTTATAGTTCCTCAAACATTGCTAGCCTCAATTCCTGAGTTTAGAGCCAGAAGTAAACACTTAATGGGGGATTCTTTGCATAGCTTTGCATGATCAACAGATATTATGGAACTAATGACAGTTTCTTAGGCTAGGATTTTAGGGTGAAGGTGAGAGTCAATGAAAATTAAGACATGACTCTAAGTTATGCTAAAGTTTATTTAGAACCCCAATCTACTAGTTAATAATAAGTTTTAAAATTATCTTATAACTAGGATCTTATAGAGCACAAAAGTATTTTGGGATTTTGTACTTGATACTAAAATGTTATTTCTATGTAACGTTTCAGTTAATAAAATGCTAAGCTACATAAGATATAATCTTTCGCTGGAGATATTTATAGTCTAGTGGGAAGATGTTTATATGGGGAACATTTATTAATTATTTAATAAATAGAGAAAACAAAGACAACAAAACAAGTGGAATACTTTCTTATTTCCCTTTGCTTACAACTTTAGTAGAATGACACCAATAATATAAATAGAGTATCATATAAAAGAGTATTGCTAAAAAAATAAAACACAGGTTTTATACATTTCAGAAATCTAATCTAGATTAGGAATATGTATTTTAGTGGGAGAGAGGTAACATTTCCCATGATTTAAAAAATAACTCATAGGAGGTCAGGAAGTAGATAAGGGGGTGGAGACATTTCAACAAAGCAAAAAATATCATTGTAAAGTGTGAAGAGCTGAAAGGCAATGAGGTAGAGCATGGTCAGGCAGTGATGAAAAGTTTCGTTGTGATAGGAATAAAGGGTCTTTCATGGATACAAAAGGGTTAAACCAGCTGCCGGCTGAAGGCATGAATGCTGATCATGCTACAGAGCTTTGATTTTTATCCCTTAAAACACACAGACACAGGAGAAGTCCTCAAACAGAGGAGTTTTGTAATCACATGTTATCTTAGGATAAGAGTGTGGACAGTGAACTTGGATGGAAAAATACTGATGACAGAATATTCAGTCAAGAATTAGTAGAAAGTATCTTAATAAGAGATAAGGAGGTATTGACTAGAGAAACAGCAGTAGTAATGAAGAAGAGGGAAAGAATATAAATCACTAGTGATTAGAATCAATAGAACATCGTGGTTAATTGTATGTAGTTGGCAAGGAAGCCAGAAAAGTAGAATGGTGCCATATCAGTTTCGGGTGATTCAATGTAGAGTAGTACCACTAAATAAGATAAAAGGATATGAGAAGAAAGATAAATATGACAGAGAAAATTTATTTTTTAAGTCTGTGATAGCTCCAGTAATAGTCTGCACATGATTCAACAATTTATTAACAGAATGACAATTACTATATAATATTTTTGTTTTTTCCTGTCATTGCTAACCAGAAGGCTATTTCAATCCATTGTTACTAAAAGGCCACAGGAAACCAAAGAGAAGATTGCAAGATCTCTTAGATAAGTGCAAGTTTATGTGACTAGTTTAACTATATAAGGTTTTTAAATATATCACTCTTGTGGGCTCTTCTCTATAAATTTTAATTCCTCAGGGACCATTTTAGTTGAACTGTTAATCTTGTCTGTTGTATTTCTCTCATTGCTCTCCAAGTTTCCTTATCCTTGTCCCGTTCCTGGACTTTAAACTGGAGATAGTTCTCTAATAATTGCCTGACCCATATCCAGTGGGACAATTGACTCATAGAGCTTGCATGTTTTGCTCTTGTTAGTGCATTCCACTATCTTGCTGGGTTTTAAAATAATAGCAATGTCCTGCTGACTCAGGCACACTTAAAGATTCTCACTGCACCTCTGAAGCTCTGCCGCAAACCTTTCTTTCTTATCCTGAACTCATGTCATATATTGGGTTTTCTTTTGTTGCTTTTTCCCCCCAAGAATTTGTTCCTATTTATGTATCAGGTCATTTTATATTTCAGTTCTGTCTTTAATAGAATAAGATATTTATCTCATTCTGTGTGTTCATCCAACTCCAAAATGAATGGTTTCCATTTTGAATATCCTCCAACATGCTGATAAACAGATCGTTTCAGCCATGGTGGTAGTAACTAGGCAGAGTATTAAGACTAACAAGATCATTTTATGGATGTACCTTTTGAAGATGACTTTAATTATTGTTCTCTAGTTATATACCAAAGGATGAATGAAGCAGATCTAGATCTAGCAGTTCCAGACTAATAAAATATAATAAATAAAATGCTTATAACAGTAAGATTGTTAAAAAGCATTAGCTTCCTTCTCTTTTTATTGCTTAAATAACTATAAACTAGAAAACAGATTTTTACTTCTCACTCTGTAACAAATCATCAGAGAGGATTCAAGTTGGAAAGTATACTACATTAGATATGTCTTTAAAAATAAGCATGATGATTTTAAGTATTTCTAAATGTTTTCAAAATAATGATCATTAATAGGTGCATGACATTTCCATTAAGTAAACAGATATATGATCAGTGGTGCTTAGGGGACCATGTGGCATGGATGAGACTGGTTCTCCTGAATGAACTGAGCTCCATTTTTTTTTTTTGCTATCTGCCAAGTATTTCTTGAAGACCTACTAAGTCCTGGGAACTGTATAAAATGTCAAGGCTGTAAATTTTTTAAAAAGTCAATATTTTTGAGGTTCTTCTATTCTGTGAGATGATGTACATGTTTATAGATATTTAAGTAACATATAGAGATAGCTCCTAGAATTGGGACATCTTTCTGAATCTTTTTATTCATACTTATTCATTCTTATAAAAGTTCAGCTACAGTAAAATTTACTACCTAAAATAAATATCTATGCTCATTTGTAATGTAGCCAAGGAATTAAAATCTGGTCAAGCTGGAATGAAAACTATATTACTTACTTCAGGATTTAGGACAGTAGCATGGGTAAAAAGTAGTCAAGTAGCCCCTAAGTTATGGTTAGTATGCTTAGTATGCTAAAAGTCATGTTAAGATTGATACAGTATACAAATTAGGTGCCACCAGCTAAACAGGGATGGATTGAAGTTCCATTTCTTTGTGCTTTTGCTTCAAGTTCTTCAAGGAGGTAGATGTGTGGGGAGGCACCTGAACAAAACCTGGAATGACATTATCTATATCTCTTTACTAGATTTTAGTTTCCAGATTCAGAAAGCTTTATTTTGCTTAGGTTCCAAGTTCTAATTATGCTTATTCACTATTCTCCATTTTTCCTTCCCCTTTTTCCAAATATACACACAATGTAGTCAGACTTTGTATATGCTACTTAGAACATAGAAAAGAACAATTGCAGCATAGTTTCTGTCTCTATGATGATGGAATGTAGGCATAAAGTAAATAAATTGTTATATCATATGATTACAATATAAATGATCATTTTGATGCAAGCAAATCATTATTATATAGTGTAAATAGGAGGTTGAACCGGTAAGAATAAAACCCCTGATAAGGCCAGTTCTGTTTTTCTTCTGCTTTAGAAATAAAAGTTTAAAAAACAAAGAGTACCAACTAAAAGAGATCCCAGGAAAATCACCCCAAGACACATCCTAGTCACACTGATGAATCACACAGATAGAGACAGAATACTAAAAACAGCAAGATCAAAAAGGGAAATTACATTCAAGGGAGCATCCTTAAGATTTACAGCAGACCTATCACAAGAAACACTGAAGACCAGAAGGCAGTGGTGGGACATAGTGAAAAAACTCAATAAAATAAATGCTTCGCCTAGAATACTGTACCCAGAAAAACTCACTTTCAGGTTTGAGGGAAGTATACATAGCTTCACTGATAAGTAATAGCTCAGAAACTTTACAGACTCAAAACCATCCTTAAAAGAAAAACTGAAAGGTCTACTTTAAGACATGACTTACCAACAGACATACCAAACTTCTACATACAGATGACACTAAATCCCATGACAATTATCTCTCTCAATGTTAATGAACTAAATGCACCTGTTAAGAGACACAGAGTGGCTAAATGGATCATAAAACTGAATCCAACCTTTTGCTTCCTACAAGAAACACACTTGAATAAGCAGAACAAACATAGACTTCAAAATCAAAGGCTGGAGGAAAACTATCCAAGCAAACAATACCCTTAAAAAAGCTGGAGTGGCCATCCTAATAATAGATGACACAAACTTTATACTCAGAAAAGTTGTAAGAGACAAAGATGGATATTCTTTACTAATCAAGGGATATGCACAGCAGGAAGAAACCACTCTCCTAAACATATATTTACTCAATGAGGGACCAGCAAAGTATTTAATACAATTGTTGACAAATCTGAAAAAGGATATCAATAATAACAATACTTGTGGGAGTTCTCAACATGGCCCTTTCAACACTTGATAGGTCAACCAGATTGAAACTCAACAAAAACACACTAGACTTGAAAAGAGAAATGGAAAAATAGGTCTAGTAGGACATACATAGGCCTACATAGGGCACTCCATACCCAGAAACTTGGATACATATTCTTCTCCAATGTACATGGGTCATTCTCCAAGATAAACCACATGCTGGCACATAAAACATACCTCCATAAAATCAAGTTAATAGAAATTTTGTAGGCAATTTTAGCTGACCACAAGGCTCTGAAATTAGAAGTGAACTACACAGGGACACAGAAGAAAAACGTTTTTTAGGGATGGGGGAGTTGGGCCACACCGGGTGATGCTCAGGGGTTACTCCTGGTTCTACACTCAGAAGTCACTCCTGGCTTGGGGGAACATATGGGACTCCAGGGGATGGAACCACGGTCCATCCTAGGCTAGCACTGACAAGGCAGACACCTTACCTCTAGCACCACCACTCCGGTCCAGAAGAAAAACTTTTAACACCTGGAAATTAAACTGCTTGTACTGAACAAACAGTGGGTCCGAGGTGAAATCAAAGAGGAAACCAAAACTTTCCAAGAAACAGATGACAATGAAAGCACAAACTATCAGAACCTCAAAAGCGGTACTTCGAGGAAAATATATTGCTTTGCAAGAACACATCAGGAAGGAAGAAGGAGCATACCTGAATAGCTTAATGACACAGCTTATAGAATTAGAAAATGATCAACAAAAGAAGCCAAAAATAGGGAGACAGTGGGAAATAACAAAACTCAGAGAAGAAATCAATGAAGTGGAAACCCAAAAAACATCCAAAAGATCAATGAAAGCAGAAGTTGGTTCTTTGAAAAAAAATAAAAAAGAAAGAAAAGTTTCACTTTTTAGAGTTCATTAAAATGCATATACACCTACACACTTTGCTCTTCTACTTATGTTTGAGAGGGTTAGTATTTTAAATTATGGGATTCATTTATGAATTAATTTCTTTTGTTTTTTGGTCCACACCTTGAGTTACTCCTGGCTATGTGCTCAGAAATCGCTCCTGGCTTAGGGGACCATTTGGGATGCTGGGGGATCGAACCATGGTCAGTCTTAGGCTAGTGCCTACAAGGCACTTACTGCTCTGCACCACTGCTCTGCCCAAAATTAATTCATTTTATAAAGTTGAATTTGATATGATAAATCTCGAATTTTTAATAAATTTTGGCAATAATTTCAATTTAGTCCATTTAAATGTTGAACAAGGGACCAAAAATATGGTTGGTTCATGTGGAAAAGCACATACCTATCATATGTGGACCCTTAGCTTGATTGTAATATCACTAAACATATCAAATAAAGGTGTGAAGGTGTGGGTGTCAGGTCCATCCATCCCCTGATGGATCCTGGGCATTACCAATAGCGCACTTCCTCCAAAATATGTTGAACAAATTTGCTGGTGCCATATTTATAGTATTTCTCATTTACCTTCATATTCAAATTTCAGTCATTCTAAAAGAAGTTGTTGAAATGGTTGGTTGCTATCTGCTTTCCTCTGACATTAGTGCATTCACATTAATTCCTGGACAAATGTCTCAGTAACTCAACTACAGATGTAAACTTACATCATTTTTAAAAATGTCTCTATGGCATTTCTTTGATGTGGACATCAAAGAGAACAATGAAAATTTCTAAGTGTGCACTGCATTCCATTTTCTTATTTTTAATTTTCTTTCAATACCATGCAAATTTTAGAGTCTAGAAATAAAAAGATAATTAACATTCGTATTTGAGCATGTATAAAATACACTAATGCAGTTATTTGCTGTTTCCTTGACTTTGTTTTCCTTCTATAAAGAGAATTTGAATCCAGACTACAATTAACACCATAAACTTGAGTTTTGAATCAGAGTTCAAATATGTAAGGATAGAAAATAAAGTGATTTTTTGATTCTTTGTTTTAGTTTGTTTTGTTTGTTTAGTTTTTTTTTTATTACTCCTGCCTATGCACTTGAAATTGCTCCTGGCTTGGGAGGAGGGCCTTATGGGATGCTGAGGAATTGAAATGTGGTCCATCCTAAGTTAGTGTGTGCCAGGCAAATGCCCTACCACTTGCACCACCACTCCAGCCCCAGAAAATAAAGTGATTTTTATTGTTGCACTATTCCTAAGGCAAAGTATCCTATCACTCTCAGGTAAATTAATAATACAGTTATCATCTAATAAATTTAACAGACTAAAATATATCTTCTTTTTTATTTAATATCATGATTCCCTTTAAATTTTTTATTTAAAGCCTTCTAATTTCCTTTTGTCATATCTTTACATTAAAGATGAAGCAATTTAGCTGACTTTGTAGAATTTGTTTATTGACCCACGTCTCTCTAGGTATTAGAAATAAAATGAACAATGAGATCTGTGTTCCTGGTCCTGCTTTAGTTGTTGGGAGTCATTTGCACACCTATAATTGTTCTTGCCTGATAAATTCATTAAACCAAAATGGAATTTCTGATGACTGGGAATGGCATATTCTTGGTATCATTATTCCAATTAATAAAACTCATAAAAAACACTTTCATTGACATGAATCAAAGATATCAATGAATATTTTATATAGTTTCCAAATACTTTGCAGCTGTTATTTTGTTGATAAAAATCTTCAGTTTCAAGGGCTCTGAGTAATTTAAAACTTTGTTTTCCTTTTGTAGTTTGCAGTTTTTATTATGACATTATTTAGTTTGAGCTCCTGATAATCATTTTATTTACATTTATTAACATGTTTCTTTTGGGTAATGTTTGTAGATATTTTCTTTCTTCATAGTTTTGCTAACTATGCCCACAGGACTTGGAACATGGCTGTCTATACATTAACATGAAAATTGATTACATTTGTATTCTTTGTTATTTACTAGAATGCCATTTGGAATCTTCTCTTGGACCATGAATCTCCTGAATATTCACCATAGTGGAATTCAGGTGCAAAGTAAACATAGTGCTTCTTGTATCAGCATCCAGTTTTTAGTTGGGAAAAGTGGGGAATTTTATGCTTATTATTATTAAAAACAGATTGTCCACCATCTGTTATTTGAAGCAAAAAGTGGGGAGGAAGAGTGATTTCAGAACTTGTATTTTAATTAATAGAATAATTGTACACCCACATTTTACACTATTGACAATTGTTTCTCCTTGGCCTGCACAAATATAACTGTCACTATGCAAAAAAAAAAAAAAAAAAAAACCTTTCAACTGTCAAATAGCTCATTTTTCCCTTTTCTCACTGACTAAGACCCTTCTTCCTGCTAGTTCTCACCTGCACAAACATTGTGAGAAAATGCCTTCTTGGTGAGTGGTGTGACATGTTAAAACAAAACACAATGCATTGATTTAGGCCCTCACTGAAAATGACATTCTCACACTCATCAGTGCTACAGAGCTGACCAGTGGAGCTCTGGTCTCAGCATGGTAGAGTTGTAGTGAGTCCCCAGTCCCTTCACTGCCTGCAAGTAAATGTCCATCTGATGTTAGTAGCATATCTACATCTATTGTATTCACACAAATGATTCCACATTCAACAGTTTCACCCATATCTGAGCCTGGATATTTAATGTGCTATTAGTGAGAAAGAGACCTGGTTCTAGCTGGCATTTGTGGGTTGAATGACAAATGCAGAATTTCAGCTGAACTGGGATGAGCAATATCCAAAGCATATTTCTGTCAGTGCCTGAGGATAGGAGTCACAACATGGAAAGCTTGTTCCATAATGGATTAATTATATAAGGCACTGATTTTCCAGATAATGTTTTCTATCACAGAAAGGGCAGAGGTCACATTACTCCTGTTTGGGACCATCTATTAAGCAAACTTATTCTCATCAAAAGATTAAGTGTCAGGAGGACTTCAACATTATGCTCCGTTGTAATACTTGTCATAAATCAATGACTCTGAAGTTTGCACCTTCCACCTTCAGTCTAAGCTGTGTGTGTTTTTAATGTTGTTTGTTTGTTTCTGGTTTTTGTTTTTGCCACACCTGGTGGTGCTCAGTATTTACTCTTTGCTCTGCACTCAAGGATCATTCCTGCAAGGCAAACACCTTATCTGCTATGCTAATGCTTCAGTCCCCAAGATGTGTTTTATTGAAATCAGGTAAGACATAAAAATGAATCACTCAAGCTCACCAAATAGCTTAATTGCCATCTTAAAATAGACATGCTTTAGATAACTTTAAAATAAAAGAAAGAAGAGGTCCAATATTTAGAGTACTTGGATTTAGTTAACAACATTAACAGTGCTATGTATGGATTGTGGTTAAATATATCTGTAGGATAAACTCATGTTAGTGGCAAAATCTGGCAAGAAGGCAGGTTTTGGTCAGACTAGGTCACTGTGCTAAAGTGGAATGTCTCATTACTTATTTATTTATTTTTGCAGTCACAGGTATTATAATGTTACATTAAGAACTAAAGAAATCAATTTGCAGTATTACTGCATATCCATAAGCAGAATGAACTGTTAATGCACAAATTTTTAAATAAAGAGTAAAGAAAAACAGCTCTTAGGATGGTCTTGGATGGAGATGAGGGCCTTGGTTTGCCATTTCAGGCCACGTGGCTTCAGCCCCCACTAATCGGCATGTCTGGAGGTTCATGAAAGCGGCAGGGAGAAATCTCACTCACAGGCAGGCTTCATGAGAGATAACTTCTTTATTCAGCCCTAGCCATCAGATGTGGCTTTTACCATTTAAGTTAGCTCATCTTAGATAATCCTGCATCTCCTATTAGCCATGTCACCTCTAACCTACATGTTGGCCAGGATCCAAATGGGCAAAAGAAGGGCCGAAAGCCTGAGACCCCAGACCTAAATACCCTTCCAAGACCCCTCCCAGGAAATGGGCAAGGTCTGCAGGTAAGGTAATATCCGGATCCCAAAGCCCAGCCCAGGAATGGGCAGGGCTCAGGTTAAGTTACCTGTGCCCAGGGGTGAGGTAACAAAGAGGAAAATTGATATTTCTATTGTAAAACTAATGTCTATTAAGAGATTTTTTTGTTGGGGGGACAAACCTGATAATGCTCAGAAGTTATTCCTGGCTCTGCATTCAAGACTTGCTCCTAGTAGTGCTCTGAGAACCATATGGGATGTGGGGAATCAAACTGACCCCAGTACAAAAGCATTTGGTTTGATGTTGAACTGTTTGTTGGCTTATTTGCTCTTGGATAAAAAAACTAATTTATTGGGGCCCGGGAGATAACATGGAGGTAAGGCGTTTGCCTTTCATGCAAAAGGTCATCGGTTTGAATCCGGGTGCCCCATATGGTGCCCCCGTGCCTGCCAGGAGCAATTTCTGAGCATGGAGCCAGGAGTAACCCTTGAGCACTGCCGGGTGTGACCCAAAAACCAAAACAAAACAAAACCCAATTTATTCCCCTGGACCTTTCCATGAGTCAAATCAAATATTGATTTGATTCATAAAATGTAACCTGTATAAATATGTAGAGGAAAGTACTATTTTCTTTTAAAAAATTCAATTCATTTTATTATTTGAGTTCAGTACCAGGAACCAAATTATCTCGAGTCTAACAAAAGGTCTCCGATCTTCATCTCTACCACAGGCCAGGCCTCATTTTTCATTCTCATCTTCTAGTTTCTACTAAGTAAGAGAGATCCTATTTCAGGTTCTTGGACATTGTGTATGAGTCAGCCTATGGGACTCAAGGCAAGATAAAGTGAGTCCAGTATGAATAAATCAATTCATTAGTGGCTTCATATCCATAGAGAACCAATTTTTAATACTTAGTTTTAGAAATCATTAGGGTCTCACAAATTCCAACGTTCTCCTTAATTCATCCTCTGTAAATTTCACCACATTTTCATTAGGGGAAAAGTGACTATTAGGGAAAACTGTGACATAACACAATGTTTCTGGACTGAATAGCCCCAGACTAGTTAATATCAGTTCTAGCTTCATTTCTTTTCCTTCCAAACTGTTTGTTCTTCTACCAAAAGAATGGCTTGGTTTTAGGAGCTTGGGCAAGGGCCCAAATTCAATCTCAGCCAATCCTGATCACTGTAAATATGTGGTCCCAGTGTGCCCTAAGCAATCTAGGAGGCCCCTAAAAACAAAATAAAACAAAACAAAATAAAACAATTGCATGTACTTGAGAACTCAACTTTATCATATGGAGTATGACTGATATTTAATATCTGTTGTGAGGATTGGTTGGATAGAATATTCACTTCTGGGAAGATAATTGATACTCTTTTGCCTTCAGATAATAAATGGAAAATTGACAATGCAAATTTAAATAAAATTAAAGAAACAGTACTTTCTCTCACATCTATTTATGAATACTGCTGATATATCAAACTTTAGTTCCTACTTTTAGTCTGGAGACTCAATCCCCACTTAAACTTTCCAAATCTTTCCTCTGGCTATACCTTCTATTATCAAAACTTTAACTTAAAAAAAAAACAAACTTGTTTGTTTCTTTATTTTGGTTACTATGGATTGCAGAGTTGATAGTGATGGCTTATTTTGTTTTGAGGTTCGAGGGATCAAACTCAGGCTCTCACATAGGCAAGGATATATCAACAAACTACATTTTTAGCACCTTCACTCAGTGCTCTAAAATGATCTCTTAAAGGGAATTTGCAGACCAACTAAGAAATTCTGTCTTCTTTCTCAACTCAGATACTATGGTAGGTATCCCATCTTCTTGTCACTGGAATGAAATGATGAAACCTGTAACATCTAGCAAAGGCTGTCAATTGATCTTCCTCTACCATCATCTAGACTGTATTATTTTGGCATTTCCCAAATGATACTCAGAAGGTCACATGTCACTCCTGATGACTCTTGGTCTACTGGATCAGAGATTGACTGCAGGGGCCTGAGGCTGTTGTAGTGCTGGAGACCACCTTGGTCAATCTGGTGGTGCATGGGACTGCTAAGGCCACATCTGCCAGTGCTCAGGAACATCTACATATTCAATGATTACTAGAGGCTTTTAGAGTTAACCAGCTAAACCAGTGACATAAAAGGAAGGATGTGATTCTGGGATCAATCACATGCAAAGCATATGCCTTAAATTCTGTACTATCTCCACACCCCCATGATACCATACTGTTTAAGGCTAGATTTGTGGGGGAGCATTGAGTAGAGGAAAATCCACAAGTACATTGTACTGTCAAGTCTCAGAGGTGGAAACTGAGCTTCAAGGCTGGCTGAGACACTGGCAGCAATTTTCAATCACTGTGGCTGCATCATGGGCTATGAAATCAGGACAAATTCTCCTAAGCTTCTCCACCACTTGGTAATTGCTGGAATATTATATTGTAGAGGGAAATTTTTCCTGTTAGAGGCAAAGGAATGAAGTTCTTCTTTGGTGTTATGATGGACTGATGTCATAAAGAATCAAAGGAAGAAAAATTACTTCCCAAGGGAAGGGGCCCCCCACCCCTTAGCCTTAGCAGGAACTTCTTGCTCTGAAATGACTGATTGTATTCTTGATGTCACCTTGGAGGGAGCACATTACACATGTGCCCTTTAGAGTGCAATCTGGGAACAAATAGTTCTTCATGTCAGTTCTTTACGACTCTTCCAAAGAATGGATTTGGCACAGAATTCCTGCACTTTCCCATCATGCACTTTCAAAGCACTGTCCTTCCGTTGATCCTGAAGTTCTCTGTCTTCCCTGCCAGGAATATCCAGGTGAGTGTGGCCGTCACCGTACACCTGGTGAAGCCAGCAAGTTTAATTGAATGCACAAAAAAATTCTAAAGTGTTCCTTTTGAAGCAAGATAGAATGTTTTTGTGTAATACTATAGTCTGCTAGAGAAAAACTCATATAGAGAAAATGCAAGCACTTTGCTTCTGTCATTACAATACACAGCAAGGCAATTCCATGAAAACCAGCTGTTGGCCAGGTT
Source organism: Crocidura indochinensis (assembly GCA_004027635.1). NCBI lineage: Eukaryota > Metazoa > Chordata > Mammalia > Eulipotyphla > Soricidae > Crocidura > Crocidura indochinensis. Next base: position 11,120 of record PVKC010008037.1, on the reverse strand, counting down.
ACAATTTATCAACTTGTTAGTCAATAACCTTAGCTTTCTCTCTTTGCATGTGTGAATGGATATAGCCTGTGGATTCCTCTGGGCACATTCTAGTCTGCCAAAAAATTAATCTGGAGGAAAGATGTACTTTCTCTCCACTGGAACTCAGTTAAAGTTTATGAAATGCCAAAGGACAATATTAAATCTGATATTGGAGGGTCATGGGTGTGCTTGCTGAAGAAATTATTTGAAATCGTTCATTTTTTTATTGGCAGCAGATACCTATGAAGAGGAAAATCCCTCCCTAAAAGCATCTAAGTTCTTGGCTTTCTGATTGTTCTCTATATGTTTAGACCTGGCTTCTTGCCAAGAGTGCAGGCTCCAAGAAATTCTTCACTTTATTGTCATTCTATCACTTAGCTTTTTATACTGTGGATCCTGAACCCATATGGGTCACTTAACTTGATGAGGGGCTCACAAAAAGTTGACAGCATTAAAATGTTTCTGAGTGCAAGATGCCCAGAAATTAATTCAAAATCAACTGTGTAATGAATCTGAGGTGTTTCTGGCAGTGCTCATCTGTGCTGCATTTCTCAGGAGAAAAGGAGTTGACAGTGAAAAAAGATTAGAAAGTCCTGTTCTGTTACACATTGTAAATTGACTTATGTACCTCTAAAGTATGCAAATAAGTTTACAGTCTTCAAGGAATCTTTCCTTTTTCTTTTCTATCCATGGATCTTCTTTTTCTTTTTTTTTTTTTTAACACTGAAGGAGAGTGAATTGTCAGTTCGCTTCCCCCCACTCCTGATTTTTGGTTATCTTTTCTGAGAAGAGTTGTGTAGTTCTTACTGCAGTTCTTTGAAATTTTATATTCATTTATATAGAAATATAGAAGAAAATAAAGGGGTATATGCAAATATGTTCTGTGATCCACATACAATGTACTGTGCAAACTGATATAAGTAAATATATGAAGCATAAGTTACAGTTCATCTAATGTATGCTATATTTTAGGGAATCTTTGCAATTTACTCCTTTAGCATTCCATAAAACCTTTCCAACATAAAAAGTAAGTCTAATAAAAAGAAAATCAGTGTTACTATGATTGACTTCAAATATTATAAAGAAAAATATTTGGGAAGGTGAAATAAGTATATTTCATTGTAGTGGTAGGTAGACTAAATTTACAAACCTGTGGATTAAAACATTTAAAATATATTTTGTATAAATGTACATAAAATTATATTCAATAAATCAGAATCAAAAAAGAGAACATCCCAGAGTAAACAGAGAACATCCCTATTGATGAGAAAACAAGAAATAACATAAATAATCTTGAGCTACATATAAATGTAGCACAGGTATATGCCACTATACATATTTACAACTGCTAATCTCCCTGCCCATCCCAATGGGCCAGCTTCACTCTTCTGCTGATACTTACACCCCCACTCTGTCATTGCATCTGTTTAGGGGCCAGAAGAGCATGATATTAGAACATAGAAGCTGAATGTTATTATCTCTAGGTCACTGATTAGTGGTGTAAACTTGGATCAGTCACTTAGAATCTCTGCATCTCAGTTTTACTATCTTAAAATGTAGATAATGTTGTTGCAACTAACTATGAGAAGTGAGTGCTAGGCAGGAATCCAATCATACAAAAATGTTATGTAAAATGTCATTATTACTGTATTATCTATTAAATAGATACAACTTGTTGGTGGGACCAAGATTGAGACTCAGAGATAGAGAGCATGCCTGGTGTGCTTGACGCCCTGTACAGGAAATAATATATGATTTGTGCTATTCAGGATAGGTAAAACTGCCTATTTTTATAATCAAACATATATTTAATATATAAAATTATTATTTTGTGAAAATGAACAAGCATGTCAACTTGAAGCATGAAATGCCAGAATCAGAAATATCAGTCCACCCCACCCTTACACCTCTGAACTTCCAAGCCACCATCACAAAAACCCCAAGCCCACTCAAGACAGAAAGGCTGATGTTCTTAGAGATATAGGTTGGACACCCTAATTTTGCAATTCACTGCTCTATCATATTAGACTCCAAATACAGTGCTCATCATGACAATATTTTGACAAAATACTCCAATTATTCCAGGAGCCAACGTTCTTGTAAGGTCAGAACTAAGGAAAGTCCTGTTAGGCAAACTTACCTGAAGCAAATAGTTCTAGTGAGGTCAGAGCTAAGGAATGTCCTGTTATGAAAACTTACCTGAAGCAAATTTCTATAGACAATAAAACAATTATAGATGTTTTACTAGGCTTGAGGATGTCTTGTGACAGGGGCAACTTGGAAGCATCCTGATCTTTCTGAGAAAGGAATGCTAACAGTTTATTGTATATTTTCTGTGGTTTAATAGCTCCTGTTATCACGCATATTTTTGCCTGTTAGCATATTTGTCCGTCAGCTAGTCTGTAACCTATTTAAGTTCTTTAGCTGTCTTAATAAACAGAACCTTCCCATTCTGTCTCTATGTCTCTTTCTTTGTCTGTCTTGTGTTTATTATTTGTATTTGTTTTGTGTTCATCCACACGTTTCCCCCTGAGAAATACCCATGAGAAAAGTGTCCCACAGGACAGGACTCAATTTACCAATTTTCTTTTGAGTATGTCTGCTACTGTGGCTAAAGCTTATAATCACAGAGACCACTGAAATAGGCAATTGCACACCATAGACTTTTGTTACAAGCCCACTCATTGAGTATGCTTTTGCAAATTACTACTATAGATTTTTTTCTAATTTTTCTTTTTACACTTTTTTTTAATCAATTCAATCTATGTTACTATATCATAATGCCCACGCTGTCAGTTTCCTTTCAGGAAAGGAACCTCAATGCACAAGACATAGTGGATGGTACTACTTAGGATAGATTCTTCTTATAGTGCTCACTACCATATTGCTTAGTACTCTAGACATGAAAATTATGTTTATCCTAAAATGCTCCATGCAAAATCTAACCCCTAAAGCTTCATTTAGCAAAGTTAATAAAGTGCCTAGAAATTGGAAAACGTTTCCCCTCCAAATGTGCCCGCCCCATTTTTAAAAAATGTTTTACTTATTTTTATTTTTTATTTATTTTATTTTATTTTTAAGTACTCTGACCCATCCCATAAGGCTCAGGCTTCCAACTACAACCTATGAATGGATATTGAATGTTTGTCTATAAGTGGGCAAGTGTGTGTATACAGTGGGCTTCTCTATGTTTACCTAATCTGAATTGTAAATAATCCATGCCTATGTTGTACATAGCCCCTGTTATATATTATCTCTTCTCCCCACATTAAAAACTCCTTCTATTCTTTCACACTATCAATCCTGATCTGCAGTCTCTCTCTATTTACCCTCAGGAACTGAAACCATCCCCCTGCCCCTGCAAGCTGCCACCAGGCTCCCAAAGCAAAAGGACACCCTCTCAGTCCCACATGTCTCATCCTGGCAAGAACTACAGCCTCCTCTCCTGGTGACTCATTCTATGCTGTCATTCCCCCCATCCCCCTCCTCAATGTGGATGGTTGCTTGCCATTGGATTCAGTTCCAGAGGGACTCTCAGCTTGAGGACACTACCTGATCCCTTACTGCTGCAAACTATTTCTTAGACTCCATAAGACCGCAGTGTAGGACAAAACTGTTCCCTGTATCTTAGCCCTCCAAGACTATCACAAAAGACTTATGGGGATATCTATATTTTCTTTGTATGCTTATTTCCTTAATAGTTATAACTTTTAGTGTATTTATTTCCAAATGTAGAGGTAGCCTCCTCCACCCCTGCCCTTTTTGCTTGCTTTGGTTCTCCTTAGTAAGAAAAAAATTCTAGTAAAAAAGTATTGCTTGAGATAAACCCCAACACCAGGGCACAGATATTATATAGCTTGTCATTTTTACCCCTAAATGCACCAATAATATAATATGGCACTGTTTCTTTTTTGCATAGGCACATTAAAATGGGAAAAATCTTATTGGAACAAGTTCTTATCTACTGAGATAAGAGCCCATAAACTGTATATTACAGGGGCACCTTCCACCCTGAACATTTGTCATGGGAACTTGACTTAGACTTCATCAATGGCTCAAACCCCAAAACCCAGCCTTAGAACTAGCACAGTTGCTTTCAGAATCACCAGGAATCAAACTACCCATAGGAGAAGTACCTAATACTGCTCTGACTCCAACTTGCCATGATTTAAGGGCATTTTGCCCTATCTCATTACTTAACGATGAGATGAAATCAGAAAACACTCCATCCTCTGATATGTGCATAAACCAAGGGTCTCAAACTTGCGGACGGAGGGCCATTCACGGCCCTCCATACAACATTTTGTGGCCCTGCCCTAGAGGAATCTTTTTTTTTTTTTTTGAGGAATCTTTTTTGTTTTGTTTTGTTTTAGTTGTTTGGGTCACACCCGCCAATGTTCAAGGCTTACTACTGACTTTGCACTCAAGGATCACCCCGACTTTGCCTCCTGCGGCCCTCAGGTAAATTGAGTTTGAGACCCCTGGCATAAACCAATATCACTAATTACAGAAGACTGACTATAATAACCATTACTGAGAAGAACATTTACTGGGATCATAAAGACTCTATCCTAGACTTCATTCTAGGATCTGTGCAAAAACAAGATCTCTAGTTACAGAGGACTGACTGACAACCACAACTGAGTAGAATGTTTTCTGGCACAATAAAGAAAGACCTTGGGATTTGACAGTGAACATGTCCAGAGCCTTTGGTAAGTTTTATGACAGTATGCATCCAGGGTGGAGACCAAGGAAATTTCCTTTTTAATTTCCCCAATACTTACAATGCCTATGCAAACAAAACAAAACAAAAAAAAAAAACTCAACAAATTAAAAAAATTTAAAAAAACTTACATCAGCGCCCCCTTTTTACATGTTCTTCTATCTTCTTTTAAATTTATATTTATAGCTTTTAGACAGGGGCTTCCGCACACTTTCCTTTTATTTAATTTTTTAACAGAACCATAGAACATGAATCATCTTGTTCTGCCTCATATTTCTATGGCTTCCTACAAATTGAGAAAAATAAAAGTGGATGGTACCAGGGGCCAAGAGGTCTCATGACCATTGAGTGGAAATAAACAACGACCTGACCTAAATATCCAACCCACAGTCAATGACAATAGAATCAAGACACCTAAATTAAAAATGAACTATACACAAAGGGGACCTGTTACACTAGCAGTCCAGTGGGCAAAGGCTGGAGATATGGGTGCATACTGAGACCTATGGTAGAGGGACATCAACACTGGTGATGGGAATAGTCCTAATTCACTATAACTATGGACCTTAAACAGAACTATGAAAGACTTGTAATTAACATTTGTCTCAATAAAAATTATATAAAAAATGGAAAGAAGAAATATTAATCCAACTGGCCAGAGCAATATAGCACAGTGGTAGGGTGTTTGCCTTGCAAGCGGCCAACCCAGGACGCAGAGCACAGTTTGATTCCTGGCATCCCATATGATGTTCCCCAAGCCTACCAGGAGCAATTTCTGAGTGCAGAGCCAGGAGTAACCCGAGGGCCACTGGGTGTGACCCAAAACCCCAACCCCCGAAATAAATATTAATTCAAAAATACATAGGAAATAAAGTTGGGGTCGGTGTAGGCTGTTGGCTGCTTTAACGAGATTGGTTTTCCTGGAGTGAAGCAAGTTTAAATTCAGGCTTATGTGATAATCACAGGTGTAGGGTGCTGCCTCCAGGCACTTTTGCAGATGTCTGTTTAATTGGTCAGTTCACTTTGGTTGCCTCTCCTGCGAAGCAAGGAAATGAGAGGGAGGAAGGAGAGGGGAAAAGAAAGAAGATAGGGAGGGAGGGAAGGGATAGGTAGGAAAGAGGGAGGATAGGGGAGGGGAAAGGAGAGCAGGAGCGAGGGGGAGAGTGGAAAGCCATAGCCTGTGTGACCAGGCACTGCTCAGTCTGTTGCATGTGGAGCTCCCCTGCTAGCATGACTGCTGCTCTCGAAGCCTAAGAACTCTCGCCTCACGTGGCAGAACCTCTTTTTTTCCCCCGCAGGGGTCAGCCTTCCATGGGGGTGGACTGCTGGGGTTTCCTGTTAGGGAAGCTGGCACGAAGGTTGCTGGAGTGGTGCCTCCGGGTGACATTTCGCCTCCCCCAACCGATACCCCGAAGGTGCGAGTCAAACTAGCCGTGCACACCAGCAAGGACTCTGGTGCTTCATGTGTGCCCGCTTGGAGTCTCACAGCTGTGGCACCTGGGCCTGGCATGACCTGCTGAAGATGTACTCCCCTTTCCGACACCTAAGCCCTGAGCCTTTCTAGAAGTTTCTTCCACCCATCAAAGTTGGAAAGCAGAAAAGGCCCGCATGGGGTTGGACTTGGGATCAAACCTGTCACTGCTTTTGACCTCTGCCCTGGAGAGGGCCCAGGAGAGCTGTGTGCTGGGTTCTGAGGCAGAGCCCGAGGTGGAGTCGTTCCTCACGTGCTTTTGTCGGTCCAGGAGCAGAGCAGGGGGAAGGAATGACATGTAGTGGTTTGGGCCACTTCCAGTGGATTGGTGTTCCTGGCCAGGACTTCCAGAAGCATACTTCCCCTCCTCTACACAGAGGGACCAGGATGCTGAAGAAAGTGAGGCCCAGAGAACCAGGAAAGCTGGTGTTGACTTGATGAGTTGGGCCCAGCATTAGTGGCTGATGGGCAGACAGACTCCATTAAAGTGGAAGGCACTCGGGATGGGCCTTAACATATCAGCCTTGTAACATCTGAATTATGTACTTTGTGGCATTTGAATGGTGTATCCCTTTTATCTGCTTCCTGTGACTCTACATTTAGCTCTGACCCATAGATATAATGGATATTTAACCCAAGTGGAAAGTGACTCGGGGTCCTTGACTTTCAGAAGCCTGTTCCCAGGTGAAAGTCTTGGACTCATAACTGGCTAAGCATATAAAACCCTGCTTTGTGACTTGCATTGCCGGGTGGTCTCTTTGTCTTATCACTGGGTTGATAGCATGAACCCAACAGAAGACACCCCTGTGTGGTAGTGGGGACAAAGCACTGGTAAGGGATTTCTTGAGGGACATGTGGTGCCAAGGCCCTTCATTTGCAAAATATGCAGGTAACCGACCAATTTATGCCACCTCTCTGCTCTTTAGTGAGGTCTTACTGCTGTTTTTCTTGCTCACTGAACCTAAACCATTCAGACATTCCTCAGAACTGTCAATTACTTATCAACAGAACAAATTGAAGAGCTAAATTTTTATGAAGGTTGCATTGAAGATTAAGGACCAGTCTTTTCCACAGATAAAAGGTTTTATAATTGTTTCAGAATTATTTCCCAGGAAACATGTTTTAGAGGAAACTCCTAACATTTAAACAAATTACCCATTTGATGATGCAAAAACGTTTTCTTTTAGAGTGGTTTACTTGGTGGATTTATTTTTGATTTTTTATGAATCACATAAAATGTAGCAGATTGTCAAGAACTCAAAGGAATGTGTTTCTGTCCATTCAGAGCAGACAGAATTGGTTGAAATTTGAGCTCCTTCATTTGACCTTAATGTAATCCTGACCTGGGAGGACAATGTCTCTAGGGATGGAAGATAATTTAATTTCCATGCATGTCAAGTCCTCCATTTCTTCAGTGTGGAGACTGCAGAGAAGTGTCAAATTCTGCAAAATCAGGTGTTCTGTGTTGGGGAATAGAGTACAATCTCCTGAGGTTAGAGTTGAGACCACCATGTAGACTTCATTTTAAGGCCTGAGGGGAGCTCTGAAACCATAGATTGTATATATGGAAAATATTTTTTTACCCTATAAACTATTCATCTTTCATTCCACTTTTAATATGTGTATTCAAAATAGTATCAACAAAGAAAGTTCCAAAAAGTTCCATCCTTAAAACATTTCAGTTAATTATTTAGTATTTTTTCACAATGGTTAAAAATTCTAGTGTGTCAGTTTGATATTTTCATTCCTAAAGAATTACAGCATATCACTCATGAAGATTAGATGAAGGAAATTGCAATATCTACGAGATAAGGCTAATTTAACTCAGCTACTTAAATTTCTTTCCCATTTTAGCTCTGGGTTATGGAATAGTTTATTATCTTGTAGAGAAAAAAATTGCTGTGATCAAAGTTATGTGGTCTAATGTGATTTAACATTTCTGCAATTCTGAAATAGTGATGTACTTCAGCATAAGGTGATCTCACCTCTGTTATAAACTGCTAATCTCAATGAAATATGCATTCATTAACCTAGTAGAGGAACTTTATTCTTCCAAATGAATTATAGAAGTGTTGGGTTTGTGCTAGCAGTCCAGTGATTAGATAGAGACCACTAGACAAAGCAAGTTACAAAGCAGGGTTTTATTTGCTTAGCTAGCTAAGAGTCCAAGACTTCCACCTGGGAACAGGCTTCCTGTCAAGGACCCCAAGTGTAGGGGAGTGAGGGTATGTATAGCCATGGCCAAGTGTGTCAGAGCTGAATGTACAGCTCCAGGAAGCAGATAAAAAGGATACACAATTCAAATGCCACAAAATACATAATTCAGATGTTACAAATCTGATCTATTAAGGATTATCCTGAGTTCACGGACATGGGTGCTGTGTTCCGGGTCTTGTGTCTCCTTTTGTCTCCAACTCTTACTTGAAGGCCACATCCCCACAAGCTAACAAGCTAACAAAGGGAGTATACAGAAGCAAATTTTTTAGCAAAGGCAGACACTTTCATGGGGAAAGTGAAAACCTCAGGGTCCTACAGTAGCAAATAAGGAAATGGGTTTTAGAATGGATCATTGAATGAGTTACAAGTGAGGAAGATGCAAAGAATAACTCCTACTTGGCTTTTTTTTCATTATGAGAAAAAGTGTGTTTTTGTGTGTGTGTTTGTGTGTGTGTGTGTGTGTGTGTCTATCTAAGAAATTCAGGGTTAACATCTTTATACTTAAAATTTAAAATTACCTTATGTAAGATTGTGGGGTGAGAGGCTGGGAAATAAGGAGATTTCTACAAACTGGCCTTGAATATAAAAGAAAGTCTCTGTTTAGAGATGTGTGTCCCTACTGTTATGAGTGCAGGAGAAAGTCATCCAGGTCAAATAACCTGTCTAGGCTAAAGTGCCACAAGCATTGCAACCATTATTTTTACATAGTTCCTGATTTAATGATGCCATGAGCACTGCTATGCTATCTTTACATGCTTCCTGATTTAATGATGCAATGGGCATTGTAACTGCTATCTTTGCATACCATCCAAATCAATGATGCCATGTACCTTGTGATTGTTCTCTCTGCATACCATCTTGTTGCTGTAATATCTAAACTGTATTGCCCACATTCTGTTTCCAACCTAAAGTTTACCTTTCAAAGCCTTGTCCCTACCTTCAATAAATGAAGCCCATTGCTCTGAAAATGCTTCCTGTGAGTGGTCTGTGGCTCACAGTCTTCCTTCTCTTTCCAGAGTCCGGCCTCTAGAACATGGGCTGGAAGAGACCCTTACCCACCCTTACACCAGCCTTGTCAGGGGACCTGGTGCCAGAACCCTACATGACACATAGTTTGTTAATTTGCATATAAATTATAATCTAAACCCATAGGTATATAAGTCTTTTGTCTTCTGTCATAAAATCAAACATTTTAGAGGGAGAGACTACGTGTGATGTAGCTGAGGACATAGGCTTCTTCCTTATGGGGCTCAACGACTCTCCTATGTTATTCGGTCTATTATATCTGTAATCCAGTGGTTCTCAAATAGTGGGGCGCTCCTTCCAGAGGGGGCGCAAGGCTCTGTAAAGTGGGGGCACTTTGACCTCAGCAAACACTGTCATAACAAGCTAAGCCCCATGTTTATGTCTCTGTATGTCTCTGGAGCTGAGAATTGGTCCTCTCTGTGTCTAGTATGTTGTGAATTGGGTATAGATTCTGTTGATGTTGGCTTTGGATTTGGTACTTAAGTTTGAACCTTTTTTATTTCTACATATTTCCTGATTCAATCATTTTGTCACTTAGGAAAGTTAAGTGCACTGACATTTAGAGAATTTATTATGAAGGCTTTTGTTGGCATATTTTTATTACTATTTTGGTCACTTTTGCCACTGAACACTTTTTAATAAATATTCGTTTTAAATTAAAATTAAAATGCAACAAATATGTTCAGCTGTTGCTTGTCTAAGAATTTTGTTATCACTATGTTGTGTCTGCATGATAATGTTGAAAGAAAGATGATTATTGGTTTCAACTTATTTATTTTATTTTTTTATCTTAAAACTTATTTTATTTATACCATATATATATTTTTTAAAAATCCCTTCATCAGTGCAACATTCCCATCACCAATGTCCCAAGTGTGCCTCCTCCCCATCCCACCTCGGCCTGTGCTCTAGATAGGCATTCTACTTCCCTCATTCATTCACATTTTGTTATGATAGTTCTCAGTGTAATTACTTCTCTAACTGGACTCATCACTCTTTGTGTTGAGCTTCATGTCGTGAGCTGGACCTTCCAGCCTCCCTCTCTTGTTTCTGAAAATTATTTCAAAATGCCTTTTATTTTTCTTAAAACCCATAGATGAGTGAGACTATTCAGTGTCTAGCTCTCTCCCCCTGACTTATTTCACTCAGCATAATGGATTCCATAAACATCCATGTATAGGAAAATTTCATGACTTCATCTCTCCTGACGGCTGCATAATATTTCATTGTATATATGTACCACGGTTTCTTTAGCCATTCATCTATTGAAGGGCATCTAGGTTGTTTGCAGAGTCTGGCTATTTTCAACAGTACTGCAATAAATATGGGTGTGAGGAAAGGATTTTTGTACTGTATTTTTGTGTTCCTAGAGTATATCCCTGGGAGCTCGATTTACAGGTTTTGGAGTAATCTCCATATTGCTTTCCATAAAGGTTGGACTAGATGGCATTCCCACCAGCTATGAATAAGATGTGACCTATAGTGAAATTAGATGAGAACTATGAAGGAACACAGAAGAAAAACTTTAACAACTGGAAACTAAACCGCCTGCTACTGAACAACAAGTGAGTCTTAGAGGAAATCAAAGAGGAAATCAAAACTTTCCTGGAAACAAATGACAAGACACAAACTATCAGAATCTATGGGACACAGCAGAAGCAG